>JAOXJP010078773.1:0-15047 GCA_025762735.1 Platanus orientalis
TCACATTAAGATTAGAAACTGCATAACGTTAAAAGTAAATGAGCCATTTGCAGTTTCTAACAGCAGATTTCTAACAGGGACGTCAAACTGCATGAAGGGAGTGATTTAGTGTATTTCTCATGTGATGGTTCATTAAGTTTGAACAGGGCTGGATACGGTGGACTGATTAGAGATAGTGCTGGACTGCCAATGGTTGCATATGCAGGTTTAGCGAAAATTCATGTGCTATGGCTAGAACTATACACACTTCTAAGAGGGCTGATGCTGGTACGTAGCAAAAGCATAGAGGGTATTACTATCTATATGGATTCAAAAACGGCAGTGGAGATTATCAATGAGAAATGTGGATGTCCATGGTGGGTGCTTAGTGTGGTGTCAAAAGTGAGGAATATTTTGATGGAGTTCAAGACATATCACATTGTTCATGTATCGGAGGCAAATCAACCAGCGGATTTCCTTTCAACCTTGGTTACAACAAATGGAGAATATCTGAGGTACCCTATTGAGTTTCCCATTGAACTAAATGATAGAATTCAAAAGGATGCTGAACAATGTAAATACACTAGAGTGTAACCTTTTTTTGGCTATTTATAAAAAAAAATTATTTATCGAACAAAAAAACCACTAACGTTTACCTATCAAAAAAAAAAAAAATTATTCTTTTGAAGATGCCAGCTTAGTAAGTTGGTAAAATCTACGGGTGTCATACACAGACCTGGTTTCAAAACCCATCTTCACCTACTAATATATTAACCATTAATGTTTACCAATTAAAAAAAAAAAAAACTAAACATTTTGAAGATGTCAACTTGCTAAGTTGGTAAAGTCGGTGGATGTTGCACCACAGACCTGGGTTCAAAACCTGTCCTCACCTATAATTACCTATATATAAAAAATAAAAATAAAAACCATCTCCAAGTGGGATGGAGGAATTCAACAGTTGTCTTTGGGAAGCTGACTTACAAGACCTGAAATGGTGGGGGATAAAGTATACATGGTGAAATAATCAAATTGGAAAAGGGAAGATAGAATGTAAACTAGACATGGTCTTGGTGAATGGCGAATGGCTCACTCAATTTCCTACTTCAGACACAAATTTCTTGCTTCCAGGGATTTCAGACCACTCCCCAAGTCTAACTAGGTTAGGGGATGCTTTGAAGGGATATCCTAAACCCTTCAAATTCTTCGATATGTGGACGCAACAAGCTGATTTCATGGAGGTGGTTAAAGAAGGATGGAATATTCAAATTGAAGGGGATCCAATGTTCCAAGTAGCCCAAAAACTCAAGATTGTGAAGACCAAAACTAAAATGGTGGAACAATAATGTCTTTGGGAGAGTGGATCAACAGGTAGCAAGAACCCATGAGGAACATGCTAAAATTCAAGAGATGAGAAAAATTGTAGTGGATGATGAAACACTGGCTAGGCGTGAGAAGGACCTTTTGCAGGAATACATGTTGGCATTGAAAAATGAGGAGAGTATGCTCAAGCAAAAGTCTAGGGTCAAATGGCTAGAACTGGGCGATAACAATAATGCTTACTTCCATAGAACTCTGAAGGCTCGCAACAACAAAAATCATATATTGTCCATTGAGAGTGAGGATGGAAGGGAAGTAAGAGAGGAAAAGGAAATAAGGGAGGAAGCAATCAAGTATTTCATTAATATTTTAGCTCCAAGTACCATAAGGAATACAACCAATAACAGTTGGCAGCTGGATTATGTCTTGTATGAAGAGCAAAGGATCATGTCGATTGTAGAAGTGTCAAAAGAAGAAATTAAGGAGGTAGTTTGGAATGGAAAGGAAGGGAAATCACCTGGGCCTGATGGATTCACCCTTAGCTTCTTTAAAACAGCATGGGATATTGTGGGTGGAGATGCCACTAAAGCAGTAAAATATTTTTTTCAGCAAAAGGAAACTTTTGAGGCAGGTAAATAGTACTTTCATTTCACTTATACCAAAGAAATTTGAAGCATCATCTTTTGGTGACTACAGACTAATAGCTCTTTGCAATCTTATTTACAAGTTTATTACCAAAATTCTTGCAAATAGATTGAAATGAGTTATGGATACTCTAGTGAGGAAGAATCAAATAGCCTTTATTAGTGGTAGATCTATCATGGAGAATATTCTCCTTTGTCATGAAATTGTCAGAGGCTTTGAAAGGAAGAATCATACTCCTACAGCAAATCTCAAAATTGATCTATGAAAAGCTTATGATTCTCTTTCCTAGGAATTCATGGAGAAAGTACTAATGAAAATGAACTTCCCTCCTCAGTTTGTTGAGTGGATCATGGAATGCATATCTACTCCTAAATTCTCAATCTTGATCAATGGCAGTCCAACAGGGTTAGCAACCGAGGCTTGAGATTGGGTGATCCCATTTCCCCATACCTTTTTTGTCTGGCCATGGAGATCTTTTCCTCTTTACTCGAGAAAGAAGTGGAAGCTAGTAATATTTCCTTAATCCATAAATGCAAGAAAATAAATCTTTCTCATTTGATTTTTGCAGACGACTTGATGATCTTTTCAAAAGCAAAGGTGCAATTATTACAAACTATAAATGTTGTGCTGGATTTATTCTCTAACATTTCAGGCCTCTATGTGAATAGAGACAAGTCTACTCAAATTTTTGCAAGTGTATCAAGACAAGTGGAGGATATGCTGAAGCCAATCATTGGATTCGTTCGAGGCAATTTACCAATGAGGTACCTGGGAGTTCCCCTCATTGTAGGAAAGCTATCATATGCAAAATGTACACCCATCATTGACAGAGTCAAGAAGAGGCTTGAAGGATGGAAGAACAGACCCCTACCATTTGCTGGCCGCATGGTTCTTACCAGATCAGTATTACAAAATTGGTACACTTACTGGTCTGGTATATTTGGCTTACCGGGGAAACCAAGGAAATCGAGTCCATCTTTGCTAAGTTTCTTTGGGTGGGATTAGATCTCTCACACAAATTGCATGCAATAAGTTGAGATGATGTGTGTAAACCATATGAAGAAGGTGGACTGAACATATGTTGTGTGTAGGAAATGAACAATGCCGGAATCATTAAACAAATTTGGTGGGTGGCATCTAACAAGGAGAGCCTTTGGGTGCAATGGGTGCATGCACGTTACTTAAAAAATGAGTCCATGTGGACTGTTCAAGTTCCAATAGATTGTATGTGGGTGTGGAGAAAAATGTTAAAGTTAAGGGATAAATTTGAACCCCATATCCTCAACTTGATCAGTTATGGACAAAACACGAAATTATGGCTAGATAGATGGCATCCAGAGGGAATCTTACTCAAGAGATACGGTGAAAGAATTCGTTATGATGTTGGCCTGGACAGAACAAGTTCTGTTTCAAGTATTCTATGCAATGGTGAATGGCAACCTGGACACTCTCACCAACTGATGGAGGCGTGGGGATGCTTGGAACATATTGATAAACTACAACAGATGGATGAAGATTAACTATATGGACTGATGGTTCCAATGGCAAATTCTTGACAAAATCTGCATGGAAAATGGTGAGGATTGTAGGATACCATGTAGAATGGCATGATATTGTTTGGTTCACAAACAATATCCCAAGACATAGCTTCACTACCTGGAGAGCTTTATCACAACGACTACCAACTCAAAGTCGATTATGCAAGTTGAGGATTCGCCAATCTTCCCAATGCTTCTTCTGCTGGAATAATAGGGAAACCGTGGGTCACCTATTCTTCCAATGTAACTTCACTAAGGAGATATGGTTAAAGTTATTACATAAGATACATCTAAACAGGCTGAGAGTAAGAGCTTTAGATGATGAATGCAAATGGATAAAGAGAATGTGTGGAGGAAAATCTGGGTATGTGCTGATTGGGAAACTAATATTTAACGCCTGCATATACCATGTGTGGAGGGAAAGGAACAAACGAACCTTTGAAGGGAGGAGTTGGATGAAGGACGCCATTGTATACAACATAACATGTGATGTACAGGCTCGGATCAGGATTGTGGAGATGGATCATATAGACAACATCTATACTACTCACATACAGAATCACTGGAATGTGCAGGTCAGGTCAACCGTCCAAGAGAGTAAGCTGTGCCAGTGGCGAAAACCTCCTAGAGACTATTGGGCACTATCAAGTGTTGGTGCATTGGATCAGCTTTTGGTAGGCTATGGAGGTCTCATCCAAGACACAGAAGGCATGCCAATTGTGGCATATGCGGGTACCAGTGATAATAGGAATATATTATAACTTAAGTTATATGGCCTACTCTGGGGCCTATTGTTGACTGTGTTGAAAGGCTGTAGGAAGCTAGTGATGACTTTGGATTCAAAGATTGCAGTAGACATACTAAACTCAACTCTTGAAAGTCCATGGAGAGTGATGTATATCACGTCACAAATAAAGACTCTTTTACTACAAATGGAGGCCTAAGAGATTCACCATACGTGGAGAAAAGCAAATCAGCCAGCTGATTTTTTTGTCTTCCTAGGCTACGAGCCATGGAGAAGTGATCTTTGAGCATGATGATTTTCCACTTTCTCTTAGATATTTGATCAGGAAGGATATGAACCAATGTATATACAAACAAGATTCGTGCCAAATTTTTGAGTTCTACACCACAAGTCCACATGTTCGTTACTTCGTATCGTTTTGAGTGGTTATGCATGACAAGCCCCCTCATGCGTAACTTCATACCATTTATAGGGGTTGTGCACCATGCGTAACTTTGTACCTTATCTAGGATTTGTGCACCACAGGCCCAAACATGCATAACTTCATACCTTATTTTAGAGTTGTGCACCATAATCCCACACGTGCATAACATCATACCATTCTTACAATTTGTGCACCACAGGCCCACACATAACTTCATACCTTATTTCAGAGTTGTGTACCATAATCTCACACGTGCGTAACATCATACCATTCTTATGATTTGTGCACCGAAAACTTAAACGTGCATAACTTCGGTAAATTAAAAGGAGTTGTGCACAACAAACCCACACTTGCATGACTTCGTATCATTTCTTGGGGTTGTGCACCACAACCCTCACATGGTAACTTTGTACCTTATTTAGGATTTGTGCTCCACAAGCCCACACATGGATAACTTCATACCTTATCTTAGAGTTGTGCCCCTTAATCCCTCATGTGCGTAACTTCGTACTATTTTTAGGAGTTGTGCACCTAAATCCAAAATGCAAACTTCGGATCATTTAAAGGAGTTGTTCACTACAAGCATACACGTGGGTAACTACGTATAAAATTTGGGAGTCATACAATAAAGCTGACAATTGCGTAACTTTGTACCATTTTTCAAGAATTGTTCACCACAAGCCTGAATGTGCATAACTATGTAACAATTTTAAGAGTTATGCACCACAAGACCACACATGCATTACTTCTTTCCATTGGTAGGGGTTGTGCAACACAAGCACCACCCCCCCACCCCCCCGTGCAGAACTTTGTACCATTTTTAGGAGTCCCACACCACAAGCCTAAATGTGGATAACTTGGGACCATTTAATGGAGTTTTGCACTACAATCACACACGTGCATAACTTCCTACTGAATTTTGGAGTTGTGCACCACAAGCCTCACATAAATAACCTCGTACTATTGTTAGGATTTTTTCACCTCAAACCCACAAGTGTATAACTCTGTACCATTTTTAGGAGCTGTGCACCACGAGTCCACACATGCGTAAGTTCATGAGTCATTCACCATAAGCCCACACGTGCATAACTTCACACTATTTATAGGAGTTATGGACCACAAGCCCACACGTGCATAATTTCATACCAAGTTTAGTAGTTTTACACCACAAGCCCCACGTGCATAAGTTTGCAACATTTTTAGGAGTTGTGCACCACAATCCCACATGTGCGTAGCTTCATACCATTTTTAAGAATTGTGCACTACAAGCCCATATGTGCAGAACTTTGTACCTAGTTTTTGAGTTGTGCCCCACAAGTCTGCACGTGTGTAACATCGAATCATATCTCAAGGTTGGTCACAACAAACCCCTAAGTGCATAATTTCATACCACTTATAAGGGTTGTGAACCACAACCCACATTTGTGAACCACAATCCCATACATATGTAAAATCGTACCCTTTTTAGTATTTGTTCACCAAAAGCCCAAAGGTGCATAACTTTGGGTCATTTAAAGGTGTTGTGCACAAAAATCCACACGTGCATAACTTTGTATTATTTCTTGGGGTTGTGCACCACAACCCACACATTCGTAACTTTGTACCTTATTTAGGATTTGTGCTCCACAAGCCCACACATGCGTACCTGTGTACCTTATTTCAGAGTTATACCCCATAATCCCTCACGTGCATAAGTTTGGACCATTTAAACGAGTTTTACCCCACAAGCATACATATGGATTTAAACTTTAAAATGTTAATTATAAAAAAAACAAGCATACGTGTGGATAACTTCATACCAAATTTTAGAGTTATGCACCACAAGCCGACATGTGCATAACTTTGTACCTTTTTCAAGAATTTTTTTTTAGATAGGTAATAAACCGTATTTATTAAAGAAAATTATAGTTATGTGTAAGTACATTGAGATGCATCATTTTTCAATAATTGTTCACCAAAAGCCCAAACGTGCATAACTTTGTAACAATTTTACGAGTTGTGCACCACAAGACAACACGTGCATTATTTCTTACTATTTGTAAGGGTTGTACAACACAAGCCCACATGTGCTTAGCTTTGTACCATTTTTAGGAGTTCCATATCACAAGCCTAACCGTGCATAACTTAGGGCCATTTGAAGGAGTTCTACACTAAACAACCGTGGAGTGCACTATTTGGCCAAGTAACCAGAATCAAAGAGGGAACCCCTCTTCAATATGTGGAACCAGTTCAAAGGAATTCATATAAAGTTTCTCGGTGCAATCCGACAGAAGTTAAGGAGGTGGCGGAGTGATGGACGAATACGTTGATCGGGGATTTTTTGGGCCATCGACCTAACTACACCTATGTGAAGGAGATCACAGTGAAGATATGGAGGTTGAAGGGTGGAGTCGAGGTGTCCATGTTGGAGAACAGAGTTTTTGTTTTTCGCTTCAACTATGAAGAAGATAAGACTAGAGTCTTAGAGGCCGGTCCATGGATGATTGTTAGACGTCCATTGATACTATGAGCTTGGAGTAAGGAGGTGGCATTGGAGAGGATAGATCTCTAGAAGATTCCAATCTGGGTATAGAGTCTAGGATTACCTTTTCAATATTGGTCTCCAAATTTTCTCAGCACAATTGGTAGTTTGCTCGGTAACCCACTCTATACAGACAGCTACACAAAGTTGAGGGAGAGACTATCCTATGCTAGATTATGCATTTAGATTGATGCTAGTGAACCATTGCAAGATTTTTTTACCATTGAGAAAAAAAATGGAGAGGAACTCACACAAATGGTGTTGTATGACTAGAAACCAACACGATGCACTTCTTGTTCATGCTTTGGCCACGGAGACAAACAGTGGCCCAAACAGTCAAAACCCAAGCAAATATGGCATGTCAAACAACCAACTCAGCAAGCAGAAACTCATCAATAAAAGGAGACACCGAGAAAAGAGTCGGGTAAGGTTAGCAATACTACACATAATAGATTTGAAATATTATCATCTTTGGACCAGGAGGTTGTTGAGGTTGATGGAGAGGTGGTGGCCAAGGCTGTGGTTGATAGTGAAATAAATAAAATAAATGAAGTTAATGAGCTGATGAGAGATATCCAAAACGTGAATGGAGAGAGGGAAACAATGGAAAACAAAGTGGACAAAGGAAAGACGGTGGAGGCTAGTATCAATGAAACTGATGGTGAAAAGGACGAACTACAAGTGGCTAATGGAAATTAGGAAGTAGAGGACCCCACTAACAAAGAGAGGCAAAGTCCGTCCAGCTTGGCTAAAAGCATACAATAACTCCAAATTTTGCAATGGCCAAATATAAGCAAGTTTGTTCCTCAACGAATCATTATGGAGAAGGGAGGGAAAAAAGGAAAGGGACAAAAACATATGGGAAATCAGCTGCAAAATGAGCAGGGAGGGAGGCTGTACCATGATCAAGTTACCCGATGACAAAAATAGTGACTTGGAATGTCAGAGATCTTAACACTTCGGCCAGACAAAGAGAGGTGGCTAGAGTTATGGAAAGTCAGAAACCGAGTCTTTGCATTCTTGTGAAGACTAAAATTAAATTGCACAAGAGAGACAGAGTGTTGAGAAAATCATTTCGGGATTAGAAATGTGTGGACGACTATGAGTTTCATGAGAAGGGACAGATTTGGGTTCTATATAAAGAAGATGAGTTGAAAGTAGATGTATGCTCCAAGTCAAATCAAATGATCACTTGTATTGTAGAGTTTAGCAATAAAAAAATTCTATGTTCTACAGTCTATGCGAAAAACTCTCAGGCAGAAAGGAAGCAACTATGGGTAGAATTAGAACAGGTGAATGCAAACTTGCCTTGGATTGTGTTGGGAGATTTTAACTGCATCAGGTTTTCTCATAAGAAGATTGGGGGTGATGCGCCAGATTTAGAGTCTATGGGTGAATTCAATACTTGCTTGCATGATGTGGAGTTGGAAGATATGAAATGGTGGGTTCAGAAATTTACTTGGCGGAACAAACAGGAAGGGAACCGAAAAATTGAATGTAAGTTAGATAGGGTGCTGGTAGATAGTGATTGGAACCTAATGTTTCATTGGTCTGATGTTAATTTTTTACTACCAAGAGTGTCGGATCACTCCCCATCAGTGGTGGATACTGGGGAAAGGAAGGATTCGCGACCAAAACCTTTCCGGTTCTTTGATATGTGGATTGAACATGAAGATTTTTTAGTGGTGGTGAAAGCAGCTTGGGATATTCCTGTGAGAGGTGATCCTTTTTTCAGATTGGTGCAGAAACTCAAATCAGTGAAGGCTCTTAAAAAAGTGGAATATTGAAGTTTTTTGCAGAGTAGACAAAAAAGTGGAGACTCTTCGATGTCAATTGTATCAAGTTCAAGAGGTTAGAAGAATCAACATGGATGATGGAGCCCTTGCAAAGAAAGAAAAAGAAATGATTGTTGAATACAATGAAGCCTTACAACTGGAGGAAAACATGTTGAGGCAAAAATCAAGAGCCAAATGGCTTGAATTGGGGGATGGAAACAACAAAATTTTCCACAGATCTATACAAATTAGAAGAAGCAAATATCAGATAAGAAGAATAGTGCTACCAGATGGAAGAGTCATTGAAGAAGAGGAAGAAATAAGAAATTAAGCTTAAAAGTATGGAAAGGAGATACTTGCACCTTCAGGGCATCAAACTACTGCTGATGGAGAATGGCAACTAGATTCAATCTTGAATGAGCAACAAAAAAGACTTTTGGTGCAGCAGGTAAATGAGGAAGAAATAAAGCACGCTATATGGAGTTCTAAGGAGGGAACAGCGCCAGGTCCTAATGGCTTCACACTTTCTTTCTTCAAAGTGGCATGGGAAGTGGTGGGTGAGGAGGTATTGCTATCCAACATCTCTTCCAAGTAGGTAGACTTTTAAGAGAAACAGATGCAACTTTCATTACTATCATCCCCAAAGTATTAAAGGCGAACAGTTTCAAAGACTACAGGTCAATTTCACTATGCAATCTCATATACAAATTTATTACCAAAGTCTTATCCAATAGACTGAAAATGGTGATAAGATCACTAGTTCAGTGCAACCAAACGGCCTTCATTGAAGGGAGAAGCGTTGTTGAAAATATCCTTGTCTATCATGAAGTAGTGAGAGGTTTTGAGAGAAGCAATCATAACCCTACAGTAATCATGAAGATTGACCTAAAGAAGGCATATCACTCGGTTTCATGGGAGTTTATTGAGGAAATTCTAGAGAAGATGAATTTCCCCCACTAATTTATAGGTTGGATTATGGCATGCATAACTAGCCCTAAATTCTCTGTGATGGTAAACGGAAGTCTAGTGGGTTTTTTTTCGAGCACACGAGGCCTCAGACATGGTGACCCAATTTCACCTTTTCACTTCTGTCTAGCAATGGAAATATTTTCTTCACTGCTGGAAAAAGAAGTGCAAGATGGGAAAATTGACCTCATCCCAAAATGCAAAGGTACGCGTTTGTCTCACTTGATTTTTACAGATGACCTGATGATATTCTCAAAGGCAAACAAGGAGTCTATTGAAGCAATCAACAGAACACTGAATAGGTTCTCTGAAATTTTGGGGCTGCATGTCATTAAGGAGAAATCTACACAGATTTATGTAGGAGTGACAATTGAGACAACTGAGCAGCTACGACACATCACAGGATTCAGCCTAGGTGCTCTGCCTATGAGATATCTTGGTGTCCCACTTGTAGCAATAAGACTATCATACCATGACTGTTCAAGTATTGTAGAAAAAGTTCAGAAGAGACTAGCAGGTTGGAAAAATAGGTCCCTATCTTATGTAGGTCGGTTGACAATTATCAAATCAGTATTACAGGGTTCGTATATCTATTGATCGGGAATTTTTTGGACTTCTAGGAAAATTAAAGAGACACATAGAATCCTTGTTTGCCAGATTTTTGTGGTCAGGACCTAAGCTGAAGAGAAAATTCTATGTTGTGAGTTGGGAGAATGTATGCAAACCTTTTGGTGAAGGGGGCTTAAATATCCGAAGGGTTAAATATATGAACAATGTAGGGGTAATGAAGCATGTATGGTGGCTTATAGAAAATAAAAAAGGTCTTTGGGTTCGTTGGATCCATGAGATAATACCTCAAACAAGAATCTATATGGACCATCAAACCCCCTAGTGATTGCTCATGGTCATGGCGGAAGCTCATGGGGATTAGAGACTTGATGGAGAATCATATAAAAGTGCTGATTAGACAGGGCACAAATACCTGGCTTTGGTTAGATAACTAGCACCCAAAAGGCATCTTGGTCAAGCAATATGGGGATCGTATTCGATATGACACAGGTATGATCCGTCAAAGTAAACTGAATGCCATTCTAACAGATGGAATTTGGCACCCCCCTCCAGCTACTTCGGCTGATCTTATGGAGCCATGGTCCTATTTAAATTCACTGAAGAGACTTGGACCAATGGATCAAGATGTTACTGTTTGGATGGCTACACCACATGGGACATTCACAATGGCTTTAGCATGGAGCTTGCTTCGAAGTATTGGTCCAAAAATGGAATGGCACAAGGTGGTATGGTGCTCCAATTACATACCAAAGCACAGTTTCACTGCATGGCGATTGATGATGAGGTAGTTGCCAACCCAAAGTAGGCTATGTAAAATGAGGATTTTAACTTCATCTCAATGTCTATTCTGCTACAACAACAGAGAATCTGAGGACCACCTTTACTTTGAGTGTACTTTTACAAAATCAATATGGGAGAGAATTCTGCGGCTTATTCATCCAAGTACGAAGAGGGCTCGCAAATATGTGGATGAGAGCAATTGGATTTTAGCAAGCTACAAGGACTGCTCAACTGCTAGATCAGTTACAAAACTAGCCTTTAATGCTACCTTATATCATATATGGTTCGAGAGGAACCTAAGGCAGTTTCAAACTCAGCTAGAACAAAGGACAGAATCATTAGTGATATTATCTTTGAAGTGAGTGTGGAAACCAAAATGCTAAAAACCACCCCAAACAGTACACAGCCAGCTCAATTTCTAAATGAGTGTTGGGGGTGGATATTGATGCACATGTCCCTCAGCAGCGCACATGTACATGGCCAACCCCACCATCAAACCATTGGGTACTTTCTTGTGATGGCTCTATGCAGACCGGTAGGAGAGGATATGGTGTACTTCTCTGCAATGATCAAGGCAAACCTATTGTAGGCTATGCAGGCATGTCCAACAACTTACATGTACTATGGCTGGAAATGTACTCTTTATACAGAGGTTTGGAGATCGCTATTGACAGAGGATCTATAAACTTATGTATTTACATTGACTCAAAAATGGGGGTGGATATTGTTCAGAACGTGAATAGATGCCCATGGAGGGTCTTGAGTCTGAAAAGAAGGATTGAAGGCATGTTACAAAGGATCACGAACTTTCGGATTCAGCATGTGTGGTGCGAAGCAAACCAGCCAACGGATTTTTTAGCAAGTTGGGGTCATACTCAAGTAGAAGATGTTATCGATCCAGTTGCTTTCCCTCCTAGACTTCAGGAGTTGATATTGAATGATGTAAACAAATGTATTTATGAGTGTATGTAATTCTTTTGGTTAATGAAATTTTACTTATCGAAAAAATAAAAAAACAATCGCACACGTGCATAACTTCCCACTGAATTTGGGAGTTGCGCACCACAAGCTTCACATGAATAACTTCGTACAATTGTTAGGAGTTGTACACCTCAAGGCCACACATGCGTCACATTGTACCATTTTTAGAAGTTGTGAACCACAAGTCCACACATACCTAAGTTCGTACCACTTATAGGAGTCATACACCTCAAGCCCCCACATGCATAACTTCATAATATTTGTAGGAGTTATGGACCAAAAGCCCACCGTGCATAATTTTGTATCAAATTTAGGATTTTTGTACCACAAGCCCCACGTGCGAATGATTGCAGCATTTTTAGGAGTTGTGCACCACAATCCCACACGTGCGTAACTTCGTACCATTTTTAGGAATTGTTCACTACAAGGCCACACGTGTGTAACTTCGTACCTAATTTTTGAGATGTGCACCACAAGTCCACACGTGTGTAACTTTGTATCATTTCTAGGGGTTATGCATGGCAAGCCCCCTTATGCGTAGCTTTATACCATTTATAGAGGTTGTGTGCCTCCACCCACACGTGCATAACATTGCACCTTAACTAGAATTTGTGCACCACAGACCCACACATGCTTAACTTCATACCTTATTTCAAAGTTGAACACTATAATCCCACACGTGTGTAACATCATATCATTCTTAGGATTTGTGCACCAAAAGCCCAAATGTGCATAACTTCGAGCCATTTAAAGGAGTTATGCACAACAAACCCACATGTGCATAACTTCGTATCATTTCTTGGGATTGTGCACCACAACCCACATGTGCGTAACTTTATACCATTTTTAGGATTTGTGCTCCACAAGTCCACACATGCGTAATTTTGTACCTTATTTCAGAGTTGTTCCCCATAATCCCACATGTGCGTAACTTCGTACCATTCTTAGGAGTTGTGCACCATAAGCCAAAATGCATAAATTTGGACTAGTTAAAGAAGTTGTACACTACAAGCATACACGTGGATAACTTTGTACCAAATTTTGGAGTCATACACCAGAACCCGACACTTGTGTAACTTTGTACCTTTTTTAAGAATTGTTCACCACAAGCCCAAACGTGTATAACTTTGAAACAAATTAGGAGTTCTGCACCACAAGGACACACATGCATTACTTCTTTCCATTTGTAGTGGTTGTGCAACACAAGCCCCCACGTGCTTAACTTTGGACCATTTTTTGGAGTTCAACACCACAAGCCCAAACATGCAAAACTTACAGCCATTTGAAGGAGTTATGCACTACAATCACACACATGCATAACTTCCTACTGAATTTTGGAGTTGTGCACCATAAGCCTCACATAAATAACTTCATACCATTGTTAGGAATTGTTCACCTCAAGCCCACATATGTGTAACTTTGAACCATTTTTAGGAGTTATGCACCACAAGTCCACATGTTCGTAAGTTCATACCACTTATACGAGTCATGCACCACGAGTCCACATATTCGTAAGTTCATACCACTTATGCATAACATCATACTATTTTTAGGGGATTTATAGAGCACCAGCCCACACATGCATATCATACCAAATTTTGGGGTTTTGCACCACAACACCCTCGTGCGTAAACACTTCACAGTGCTATTTGTGCTGGAATGGAAGAGAAAATCTTGAACATCTTTTCTTTGAATGTTCTTTCTCAAAATCTGTTTGGGAGGAAATATTAAAGAAGATTCATCCAACACAAAAGCGTGCAAGAAATTATGCAGAAGAATGTCAATGGATATGGAAAACATTTAAAGGCAATAATGTTGCACTTCAGATTACTAGCTTGGTCTTCAACAGCTCACTGTACCACATTTGGAAGGAAAGAAATCAAAGGCACTTCAATCAGGTGAGCCGATTCAGATGAGCAGTAATGACTTGGAGTGTAGCTCGGCATTAATGACTTACATGGCCAACTGCTGGGAATTAGATGGACAGTAATGCCACTTGGCCAAGACCGCATACAAATGTTTGGGTAATCTCTAGTGATGGCTCGCTGAGTGCAAATAGAGCTGGCTATGGAGGCTTGATCAGAACCGAATCTAGAGATGCTGTGGTTGGGTATGCTGGTGTGGTGGACATGCAACACATCCTGAAGTTGGAACTGTACACAGCATGGTAGGGGATGATCTAGCACAGGTGCGAAAGATTGATGTAGTTATGATCCATATGGATTCCCATCTTGCTATGGAACTTTTGAATGGTCCGGCTTACTGTCCATGGACAGTGAAAAGCTTAGTCTCTAAAATTAAATCCACAATGGCTGACTTTAAATGGTGCAATGTTATCCATGTGGCAAGAAGCAAATCAACTAGCGGATTTTCTAGCAGGATGGGGAACATCAACAAAAGAATCTATTCTCCTGCCATGTAATTTTCCACTTGATCTTGTAGAAAAGTTAGACGTGATAAAAAATCAATGTATATATACTAGATTAAAACTTCTTTTCTATTTATAAAATTACTTTTACTTATCGAAAAAAAAAACCCCTCGTGCGTAAGTTTGTAGCATTTTTAGGAGTTGTGCACCACAATCCCACACACGCATAACTTCGTACCATTTTTATGAATGGTACACTACAATCCCACAGGTGAAAAACTTCGTACCTAATTTTTGAGTTGTGCACCATAAAAGTCCACACATGCGTTACTTCGTATTGTTTCTAGGGGTCATGCACGACAAGACCCCTCATGTGTAACTTCGTACCATTTATAGTTGTTGTGCACCATAACCCACACGTGCATAACTTTGTAC
>JAOXJP010078784.1:0-15047 GCA_025762735.1 Platanus orientalis
GAGGTGGAGGGGTGGGGGGGCATTTATAATTGACACTGATTTTTCAACCCTGACTCCATTCACACCTATTCGTTCATAAATTATGGATTGTTCGTACCTAATTCTGGGCTTTTTATCACCTCCTCACCAGCCATGGGTAATGACCACATTTTGCTAAGAATCACAAGAAAATTAGTTTTTGATGGCAACTAGACGGTACCTTAAAAGAAATTTTCATTTTAACCAGATAGATTCATCATGTGAGGGAGTGCTTTTTGTCAGGATTGGTATTCATGCCAATATTATAAAATGGAATTTGGTTTTAGGTGAATTCCGATCAAAAGTGTAAGAGCATCCTTCTCATGATGACAGGTGCCTCATTGAATCAAATCTTATATTATAAAATGGAATTTGGTTTTGGGTGAATTCCGATCAAAAGTGTAAGAGCATCCTTCTCATGATGACAGGTGCCTCATTGAATCAAATCTTATATTAAATTTCTTGAATTATAGGAGAGGAAAACCAAAATTTCCATTCTTAGATTACGTTGAAATAGGTTGGTTATTTAAAGCAATCAGGTAGTGGGGTTCCTTCAATGAAGCTTGTACAAATAGGCCAATGGCACCAGGGGCTGATGCATCAACATCAAAAAGTGACTTACACTTTTTCAGGGTGCTTATCACTTTTCGGAGCTGATGTATCCACACCCTGGCGCCGTTTGCATTATTTGTACAAACTTCATTCGTTCCTAATCTTTTGGGCATAAATGGTACGTTTATCTCACCATCCAATTAATTCTAGAGAAAGAGAATAAAGTCAAATAATTAGATGATTAGGACATTTGATCACATGGCCTTTTAATTACTGAGATGCTGGGCCTTGAACTAGGGACCCCAGCTTGGCTTCTGTGTGTACAGTACATGTACAGGCTTGGGAGTGCTTGTATCAGCACCGAAAAGTGATTTACACTTTTTGGGGCATGGGCTTATCACTTTTCAGTGCTGATGCAAGCACTCCCAAATCCTTCACACATATTGTACATGGATTTTATGTACACAGAAGCCAAGGGGTCGGGACCCCATAGGATCTAAAAATTCATCATATGGAATGTTAAGATTGAACAAGTTTTATATTCAGACAGAGCTGGTACTAATTTGAAAAACTACTCAAAAAGATAAGTGAAAGACAAGTAGTCTGGCAACACCCCTAAGCTAATATTAATAATCAAATATTGATGAATTCTGCCTGGAGCAGATCCTCTCCTGTCGCCTTCTGCCCTGTTAAGGTCCTGCCTAAAGATGGTAAGACATGATTGGCAGGAAAAAAGTAAATTGAAATTTTTGACAGATATTTTTCTCTTTTTCCCGCCAATCATATCATGCCACCTGTTAGGCAAGACCTTAACAGGTCATAAGCAGTATGAGAGGATCCTTTACAGTTCCGGCTCAAGAGATTGTTGCAACAGTTAAGGGATTACCTTGACTAAGAGTATTCACATCTAGCTCTTTAAAATAGCTTTTTCTATTAAGTAGAGAGTAAAAATGGTGAAATTCGCTAAAAAGTGTCTTAACATCCGATTATATATTTTGGAACAAAATACACATATTGCTAAAGTCACTCGCTAAAATTAACGAGTGCTGTAGCATTAGGTATTTAAATAAATAAAAAAAAATTCTATTTTGTTTGACAATCAACAAAATCGGTCAATGTCTCAAAAAGTTGTCAATTAAAAAAATAATATTTAAATAGATTGTTCTTTAAGATAAAGAGTGGAGTGTATAGCTTTTGTAAAAAGGTTATCTAAAATATAAAAAAAAAAAAAACATTTTTAAGGGGAAAAAGAGATCAAATATGCATAACCGGTTGTGAATGCTCTAAGAACATAAAAGAAGATAACTACCAAACAAAAGAACATAACAAAAGTTTATTTGTACATGACTAGGTCTGAGACCTTGAGCTTAGTATTCTGAACTAGGACTATACAGAATGAGGGATTGTGCATGTCCACTTCTCTTAAAAATACTAACCTCCATTGGCATTAGGGGAGTAGACACATCAGCGCCAAAAAGTGATTTACACTTTTATTTATTATTTTTTTTTTGGGTGGGGGGGGCGCTTATCACTTTTCGGTGCTGATGTGTCCACCCCCTGATGCCCAGCAGAGGTTAGCGTCCCTCAAGAGAGATGGACACAATCCTTTGTGATACAGAATAGTTTTATGTTCTCATTGAGTTGGAATCGTCTGTTTCACATGGAAGGAAATTCCACTAGTTAGAATCGGCACATGTCATGACGCTTGAGAAGGGGTATTTTCATATATATATATATATATGTGTGTGTGTGTGTGTGTATTCTTGGTGCCACCTTATGGTGCGCCAGGGTGAGCCACAGACAGAAAGGGGGGTGGGCTCCATACACTTTTTGCAAGACCCCACCCCACTTTGTGTTTGGCTCACCGTAAGGTGGGGCAGAGGATGTGAGTCCAATATATATATATATATATGCCATAGAGAGGGGTGGGGTCCTGCAAAAAGTGGGGCCAACATAATGAATCCAAGTTCGGCCCACTGGATCTATGACTGTAGCCTAAACCCCAGACCCATGGCAGCTTGGCCTAAAAGTCTATTGGGCAGCCCAGCTCATTAATAGCCCATCTAACAACTCACCACTCCGATGACCCTAAATAAATTGGGCCACATTACTTCTGTTTTTTCCCTTAAAAAAAGTCAGCAAAATTTGAATTTTGAACTCAAAACCATCTATGAAATAGTGGGTCATGGTTTCAAGCTTGCTCGGCCTAGAAGTGAAAACCCCAACGGTCCCTTTATGGTCGACCAGAGACTGCAATAGCATATGGACACGTTCCTCAAAATCAAGGTACCAGATTTAGAGGTGTTTAAATCCATTAAAAACTTTAAAACCTAATGGACAAAGATCTGATGTAGCAAATTTTGGGTTTTTTTGTTGTAATTTTTTTAAACTTTTAACACGGGGTTTTGTCTTTTTGTGAATTTTTTGTTCATGCTATAAAAACCAATATCAAAATTTGCTATAGTGATCACCCGCCAATGCACACTCATTGGATTAGTTGAAACTAAGCAAGTGAGCAAGTAAGTAGTTATTTTCCATTCAAAAGCTTTAAAAAGTAAGAGCATGCACACTCATTTCAAAGTCGTAACTTGAGGATCATAGGCCTACCATCTTACGAGTTTGCTTTTATGATGAGTTGGAAGAGAGTCTAGTGACTGGTAGGTTTTCCCCAAATCATTATTAATTTCTTTCTCAGGGGGGATTTGGTAGGACAATTTAAGTTAGCCTAATGTAAGAGTGACATTAGGAGCCGACACGTCAGCACTGAAAAAGTGATGTACACTTTAGGGGATGTTTTTCGGCTTTTGGCACTGGTGTGTTAGCCCCTAATGTCATTCTTACTTTAGGCTAACTTTAAGTTGTCCTACCACATCCATAGGGTTTCTTTTAGGGCTTTAAAGCCTGCAGTTAAAGTGAGATTTCTATATTAAGCTACATTGTCCATCTTATCTTCATGAGGCAAGTTTTAACCCAGTTGTCATGTGCCATATGGCAAAAAGAGCTATTATCCCCTTAGTAATCGGTGAAACAACCAAACAAAGTGGAGAGTGGATTGTCTCCCCTCCTCTTAATAAACGCTCATCTCTGCCCCATGTCAGGGGGTGGGCACATCAGCGCCAACAAGTGTAATGCATGTTCTTTCCTTATCAATAGAAGTCGTTGTATTCTATTAGTTCTCTATCTATAGTTTTCTGGGGATGGAGCATTTGTCATCTACAAGGAAGACATTTAAAGGTTGGTAATTTATGATCAGTCAGAGTTTTCCTTTGACTTGTTCAGCCTTTTTATTGACATAAAAGACTTCACATGCCTAAGGAGAAGTGGTTGATTCGATGAAGCATTCTTGCTAAAGTTGGTGGAGTTCTTGGACAACTTGGAAATAGTGGGAGGGGTTCATGCCTCGGTGACTAGCATGAGTAGGGTTGACATCCTCATTCAGTTTGAAGGGAAGGGAGACAAAAAAACTCAAGATTTTTCCAAAGAAGATGGGGATTTTTGCTGAGGAAATCTGTATGAGACTCAACATAGCTGTGGATTTTAAGAGTTTCTGTAATGTGAAAGAATAGGTCAGGATGATGAAGATAAAGGTTGGAGAGTAGGGACCAGGGGAGGAAGTATTCTTTATATACAAATCTGGTGGTGATCCATCAGAGGTTAGGGATGGTGTGAAGAATATCAAATCTTATGATCAGGTCTTTTCCTACAAGTTCAGACCCAAGAACTTGGTGTTGGATTGTGAGGGATGAGAGGATTTGAATGTGAATGAGTTTGCTGATTTGAGTTATTTTAAAGTGAGTGCCATTAGCGGCTTTGAAAATTTGGGAAAATGGCTTCCAATGTGAGGGTGGTAAGAGGCTGGGGTTGATGATGAAAATTGATGCGTTGGTATCGAAAAAGGTGATAACCGGAAAAGGTTTGGCATAAGTGGAGGAGCGGATTTGGACTTGTGCGGCGGGGGATGGCTGGGTAAGAAGGGAAGGGATTGTGGTAGAAATGCAAAAAATTCCGTTAATTCCATAAGTTTCATACTACTCTTCAGAGGTGTTTAATTCATAGTTACTATTACTTGCTGGGAATTGGATGGCAAAAAGAGACTAAGGAGTCCTTTCATCTGAGAGAAAGAATATTGATTCTACGTCTAAGAAGTCGGTGTTGTCAGTATATTGGATGAGATGCTGGAAGAGCTTATTTTTCTTCTTTTTGTTAGGACAATTCATTACGAAATGTCCTTCTTTATTGCAGACGAAGCATTTGGAGGAGGTTTTTCCTAGAAATCTTTTCTTTGAGATGAATTTTCATTGTTGCTTCCATAAGGATTTTTTAGGGAAGCGATGAAATGGGGAAGAAGTATTTTCTCCCATGAAGTGCTTCTTCTTTGTGGTAGGATAATAGCAATCTGAAGTGAGCTTACATTTGATGGATAGCTCTTGTCGGTCACAAGCAGTGCCGATATTTTTTTCTAATTCATCAATTTTCTTTAGGAACTTTCTTTAATTGCGAAGTTTTTTTAGAGCTAGCAGAGTTGTTTGATATAATTCTCCAAGGGATATATTTTGAAAAGTTAAGTCTTTCGTCCCCAGTATTTTGGAAGCTTTATTACCAAGAGGTTCAAGTAATGAGTTAAGAAAAGTTTGCTTCAAATTTTGGTCATCCATACCTCCAAAAAGATAGAATCTCTTTCACATGTTATTGTAGTGGATTTTTAGTTCTTTTCTTTTAAATGAACAACATTTCATGCTGAGAACCTCTTCTCTTGTTGTTGTCGTTTGATGTACTACTTGTCCTACGAATTCAGTGTGGATGAGGGACATAAAGTCATTGATAGACTCGGACTATAATACTTGTAGCTAACGATATTCATCAAGGCCAAGCCATCATTCATGAAGCCTTCTGCTAAGGCGGGCCGTGAATTTGGCTAAGGTCGACTTAAGTTGTGCTTCAGGGACTTGAAGTTCTGCTTCTAGTCAAGCATACATTTACAACATTTTTTCTCTCCATTGCGATGGAGGAATGTCATTGAAGAAAAAAATGTTTTGACATCAGTAGAATTAGGGGTAGCTTTTGTGAGATGGAAGGGAAGTGGTTGTTGGTTCTGGTGGTTCTTCCACAGTGGGGTCAGACATGGTCTCTTCATGCATGAGGACATCAAGGTCTTCATGGCTGGAAGCAGCAGAATGGGAAGAGGTGCCGGATGTGGTGAGAAAATTTAACTCAGTGATAGGAGGAAGTGGAGATGAAAGGATCAGATTTTTCAGGAAGGAAGTGAGGGGATTTATGGGAGCTAAAAGCTCGATTGGGAGTATGGAGAGATCAAAGCGAGAGAAGGCTCCTGCAGTTAAGTCTGGTTGAAAGGAGGGTGTGGTGGAGGTGGACGAAGTGGATAAGGTTGGTTGGGGAAGGGGCTGTTTGGTGGATTTATGCTGGGTTGGAGCAGGTGGGTTTTCACTTGTCAGCACTGATGTGCCTGCCCCCTAACATGGGGCAGAGAGGAGCGTTTATTAAGAGGAGGGGATACAATCCACTCTCCACTTTGTTTGGTTGTTTCACCGACTACTAAGGGGACAATAGCTCTTTTTGCCATATGGCACAGGACTACTAGGTTAAAACTTGCTTCATGGCAGGGCCCCACCCCCCTTTGTATCTTGGCTCACATGTGGCTCAATACAAGGCATCGCAGAGGATACGAGTCCAACACATAGCTTACTGTCCAACCTGAGAGCAGACAGCTAATGCGTTCCACTTAATGAATAGAGTTCTATGGTCGGTCCATGACCCCTGGATGCCAAAGGCGTCCTTGGGGTGATCTCGTAGTTCCTACGGGGTCAAGACGATGGGGTCAGTCCATGCTGAGCCGGCGAAGGCGCCCCAACTAGAAATAGTGAGTTGCTTAGTTGAGTCTTCATGACGGATGAAACTAAAAGGACCCATTGGATAAAATCCAGGTTCCATTGGTAAAGACTTAGGTTCTGTAATGCCTCGCTAGATAAGCCCATTTTGGACTGCCACCTCATTTGTCATTGGTATAAAATCATGTATATAGGGTTTCAAGTCTTTTGTGACTTGTTTGACTAACATACTGATCCTCTTTCTTTTATCGTCGCTATAAAAAATTATTTAACTTATGTTGGTAGAGTACTTAGGAAATGAACTGTGGCTCCAATATGTCAAGAGGGTGGTGGTTTGAATCTATCAAAATCCCTACTTTGTATTCCAAAATTCAGATCAAGTGTAAGAGATTGCAAATGAAACTTTTTTTTTTTTCTTTTTGTGTCTGATTTATCAACTTTTAGGTATTGAAAGTTGCAACTTTCATTAGTTAAATGCTCGAATTATGTGCCTTATCAAAGCCATTTAGACTTATTTAATATAAAAATACATATCTATTTATTCTATTCCACCTTATATTTTCATGCATGATGTAATTGTTCAAGGGTATGTTCAAATTTCTGGTTAAGCAGCAGGTTCCCTAGGTAACATTGTTAGATAGCATATATGTCAATTCAAACAATGCATGGGAGAATTACATATTCTGATTCCTCACACACCTTGAATGTTCACAGTTGGCTGCAAATGGCATATAAGATAGAGTTGTTTATTATTAAACACTTGAATTGAGAGTCCAAACGTACAAATGGTTTCGTGGATTCACATACAAAGAACTAATTCGATAGAGAAAATGCCTATGGGAAAAGCGCACTATTGCTATGTAATTCTTTAGTGAGGTATAAAGATATGTACCTGATGGGTTCACCATTCACTGATGATTTTATATTAGTTACCTTGATGTGCAAACCAATGACGACAAATAAGCAAACACCTGCGTAAGTTGGCTAATTGATTTAGACCTTCAAGATAGAGTGAATACTCAAAAAGGATTGATCCCCTTGATAACGAGACTATACATAATGAAAATTATATGAGCACTAAAATCTGGTACTAGTACTGGTCGATTTCTAATATTTATAACTTATAAATGTTATAATTAGTTTAAGAAACATATTTTTAAGCGTGTTTTCTACCAATAAATCAATAATAGTTGGTGATTAGATAATGAGAAAAACAATAACATGGGGTTGGACTTTAGTTCCCTTGTTATCCTTAATATATCCTTCCACAAAAAAAAAAAAAAAAAAAAAAAACCCACACCCACCCCCAACCAAATTATTATTTACACTAAAATATTGATTTATTTTGTAATATTCAAATCAAGAAAATTACAAAAAGCTGTTGAGATGTTAAATTGACTGTTGATATCTGGATATTGCAAATTGAACAATGAGGATGCTAAGGTAAGACCTGCTGCTGCTTCAGGAGCTTATAAGTGTCAAAAGTTTTGGAGAAATCAAAGGTTTTAGTTAAAGTGAGTTAGAAAAGTAACTGTCAGTTTGTTAGGTACCATTGGGTTGAAGTGATGATTTTGAAGTCTCTCTCTTTGAATTTATTTCTTAAATTATCTAATATTGAAATTTTTTGTATATTACATAAATTTTTTGTGGTAATTAACTGAGTGATTGATGGATATTAATGCTATCGTCATTCCTTTTGACATGTTATATTGCTATACATTGTGATGTAGTTGGTGTGGTGATAAGGATAGGCAACCAAGTTAATAGGTTAAAAGAAGGGAATGAAGTATACGGGGACATTATCGTAATGCTTTCCAGGTTCAATACTTCATCCTATTATAAATGATACAAGTAATGATTCTCTTTTGATTGTCAAAATCTTCTTTTCTAGGTTTCTTTCCAATTTCTTTAAAATGGGTTATTTTCTTAATTTCCTTTTTCCAATTGCGTTCTATTTTTAATGTAATTTGTATGGGATGTATTTATTTTCTTTCATTTTTTATTTTATTTTATTTTATTCAACTTTCAATTGAATGGTTTAATTTGTGCATTTGATCTTATGGTTCATTATTGTTGATTGAACCATTTTAAGTTTTTTACATACTTGGTGACTACTACTATAAATCAAATTATTATTTAGAGACCCAATTATTTACATTTTTTATTGTTTTGTTGGATGTTTCTGGTTTAGATATTACAATTCAATGAAAGTTGGTCTTAATTGAACCAACAACTAAACGCCTTATGATTGGTTCAAGGAAGAATAAAACTTTGTAGGGTTTTGCGGTTGATTAAATTGCTTCAGCCAACAATTAATTGAAAAGTGTAGATTCTTAGCTTCATGCTTGATCTGATATAAAAGAATGATTTTAATATAAAAACATGGTTCTTAGTTTAACTAGATGAGGTGATACTTGCAGAGCCTGAGACACTTTCCTATATTTTCAGGTTGTCTATATTGCTTGAGTGTCATCATTTCAATTTGAATTTGTTGAGGAACTGAGAGGACATCTCTTCAATGTTGATAACATGGTCTACAGGTTCGTGCCATTGATAGGTCCTTCTAACAGCTCAACTATCATGTTGCATTTGATTTTCTATTCTATAGTGCCAATAAACATTCCCTGTATTTGTTAAAATATTAAGACACATCACCTGTTTATCCACATCTCATGATTTTTTTTTTTTTTTTTTTTGTTTCATATTTTATCTTCAAAAAGCAAGAAAAATCTCAAATTCGTTAAAAATAATAATAAAAAAAAAAAAAAACCCCCACAATTTTTCAACAATTGGTTTCTCTAGAACACCATGGCTGTGGTGGTTATCGGTGTGGGAACCTGATTTAGGAAGTTTGGATTTGATTTTGGTCATGAGTTACTTTTCCATACTTTATCTTCATGCTCTGTTAACTCATTTTATATTGTGGTAATTACGGGAGCCATTTTGGCTATAAAGAAAGCACTTCTTGCTCTTATCCGCAGCCTTGAGCATTTTCACAATTGGTTATAACAATACAAATTTGAGACAACTCCTTGTGGGAACTTTCCAAATCCACGTGCAGAGTTTCTTCCTCACCAGATTTGTTGCTTCCAACTACGTCGGGCAGTTCAGTCTTTTATTCATCAAGAAGCCATCGAGAATCTGTGGAGGTTAAGACAGTCCCCACCCTGCTTTGAGTTCTTTTATCCTCAACGATCTCACTGCCTATTCACTTGATGGTTATATGCATTAGGTTTGTGTGGGATGTGTTTTTATGTAATGGTGTTAGTGGGATTTTTGCTAGGGCGTTATTCCATGTTAATTGTTCTTACTGTTGTTGGAAGAATGAGATTTAGTTGAATTTGACACATTCTTGATAATTTGTTGTTGGTTGCAGATATAAAGTAGTATTTGAGGTGTTGAATTCAGGGTACACTTAATAATCAAACTTGAAATAAATGTGGTATTGCACAAATCCACCTCTTTATTTTGAGACTCTTATCTTCCTCTAGGTATGTGTCTGTTTCATCTGAAGCTTCTCGGACCAGCACCATCATCTCCTTTTGAAGTCTCATCGTCTCTCTCTTTCTCCGTCCCTCTTCATCTTCCTCTCCTCTCCAACCGGCCCCTTTTTTGTGTATGTTTTCATTCATCTCTTTCTTTTTCTTTTATGGTGCATTTTATAACAATTATTTGTTAGTGTTTAATTTATTAGTAGGTGAGACAGGTTTTTAGCAAGCTGGTATCTTCACTCGCTCAACATGTTATGCTGTTACCATGTGGAAAAAATTAGGTACAAATGAAGTTTGTACAAATAGGTGCAAACAGCACCAGCGGGTGGACACATCAGCATCAAAAAGTGTTAAACGGCCCCCAAAAAGTGTAAGTCACTTTTCAGCACTGATGTGTCAGCCCTTAGTGCCCATTTGTACAAATTTCATTTGTACCTAATCCAAACCAGTTACCATGGGACAACTTTTACCACCCTATATGCAGCTTGGATTTTATACACCAACCCTATCCTCCTCTAACCTCCATTGAGGGTCAAACATGCTGAAACATCAGCGCCGAAAGTGATTTTTACATTTTGGGGGTGAGTGTAAATCACTTCTGACGCCACCCCTTGACCTCAGTGGAGGTTACCATCGGTGTAGAAATCCTCACCACCCTTTATGGTAAAGATTTATGGAACCCACCCGGACCCATATCATCTGTACCACAGGACACAAGGGGGTGGGCCCCCCATGCAAAACGTGTTTAGGTCTCACCCCGTTGTGTCTTGTGATAATTGTGGTACACGGTATGAATGGTACAGAGGATATAGTTCTCACACTCAATGAGGAACCCATCAAATTCTAGACATAAAGCTGAAGGAAAGAAAACACAAGAGGGATGACTTACTAATTAGATTGGAAAAATTAAACTGTTGAAGTAATAATTAATCAATCAGTACTACCAAAATGGTCCGTCTTTAATTACCATGGATTCACATGTCTTGTTAGGGCTGTCAACCATCTGTCATCTAAGCATCCATATTCAATTTGCAATGGATTCAATTGAGGCGAATATGGATGCATTCATATCCAATTCGTTTCATAAATATTCAATTATAAAGGAATTTAATGCAGATATTTATACATATATTCTGATTAATATTTGACCATTTAAATTTATACATATATTATATAACAAGTTTTAGTTTAATAAATAAATAAGAAAAAAATTATGGGTATGATATAAGAAGGATTATTTGGTAAACCGTTATAGGAGAGAAACAATGATGGAATCAATTCTCTCTCACCTACTCTTGTGTTTTGTTTATAAGGCAAAACAAAGCTCTAAGATGCTTTATGTACAGGAGCCAATTCCAATGCATCATTATATATGTTATTTACCTTTCATGAGAAAATGATATTTAGGTAAATAAACGTCATTGTCCAGGTGTTTCAAAAGGATCAAAAGCCCTAATTTTGGGACTCAGTTAGTTGAAAAAGAAGAAGACTAAGACAGTGAAAGACTAGTCAAAGATCTCAACTATAGAGTTCGGTGATGGGATCGTCAAGAAAGAACCCATGCTTCGCATAAGCTTCACCACCAACTTTGACGTTTCCATGGAAGCATCAGGTCTCTTGAGAGAAACTCAGCCAAGTTAATCAATAGGAATAACAAGTTCTTTTGTCGGGGTTTTCTTCATCAAAGTACACAACTTGTATAGATTTATTAGACTAATATTGAAGAGTTTCTATTTGATATCAATGAAGAAGAAGAAGTCATTTGTGTAAATCCACTCAAATGTTTGGTGAATCCATTCAAAGCTTGTATTTATCGTTCTCATAGAAGAGTTTGAAAAACTTCAACAACCCCTCAAAATATGTCACCAATCAAAATCTTAATTTTATGATGGTAAGTGTAATAGTATTCGTAACCAAAATTCGTTTAAATAAATAAATACAAATACATCTTCATCCATCACTGTGATCCCTTTGGAAATTGAGTCCCAACCAAACCCATTCTTATGTACTATTTCATATAACAACTTGAATTAGTTCTTAAGAGTCTTCAACCAATTCTTAATATGATATTTGTTGAGCTAGGACGTGAATTGAATGTTCAAAGCTTAAACAGTTGCGGTATATGATGGATCCTTGAACCTATGTAGAATTTTTAAGCCCTTAGAAACTTGTTGGCATAGACATTCAAAAAGACATTTGTCCATATCAATGGTCCACATTACATTCTTCCCTCGTTTGCCTAATAGTTCTTATGGAGTTATGGTATCTATAGCCTTCCATGGACTAATAAATTGAATCTGAAATAAATAAAGAATGAAAATATATGCCACATACAATTTAAAAAAAAACAATGGTTCAAATATAATCTATTATATATCAAAATCAATACAACATAAAATTAAAATCCATGAAGTTCACTAATTTCAATAAAAATAAGTTCCTATACTAGTTTCAAGTCATAATAGGTAATTCAAATTTTATATAAAATCTATGAGGTCATAATAATACATATTTGAGCATCCCAAAAAATAATAAACATAATTTAAATTTAATGGTGTCCACCAGATTGAAAATCATTCCACATATTAGACATAATTTTATCCCTAATAGTCATCCCTTGTCGACCATCTTCCATTCTATTGAGTCAACAGAATCTAATATGATATCAAATGGCATAAATCCCCTAATGTGGTTGTTCACACAAGCACACGTAAATACTAAATCGATCTATTTCTCATAAGAGTACATCGGCTCCTCACGTATTATGTTAAAATGCCTCTTCCAAACCCCAAATGTTCGTTCAATCACATTTTGTAGGAAAAAGTGTTGATGATTAAATAATTCTTTAACTATACAAAGGATGTGTCCTCGAAACTCATTAAGGTAGTAGCATGTGCTTTGAAAATGGGTGATATAATTTCAAAGCAAAGGAAATCTAGCGTCAGCTAGTTAATATTTCCCTACATCCCAAAAAAGGATAGTGTTATTAAACAACTAATTAACACTGCACACTTACATGAAGAATATTAAATCAATCACTTGTAAGACAAGTTAAATGTTCATCCATTACAATGGCTGAAATCAAAACTCTACAATCTATCGCCGATCCTTCCTAATCCGTTAAGACAAAAGTGAATTTAAAATCAGAATCACATACAGTTAACACATTTTATGTAGGATAATGTTTTCAACCCTGAAAACATGGCTCAACTTTTGGGGACACTTTAACCCATAAATGAGTTCCATTAATGGCACCAACACAATTCTATAAAAACATAAATTTAATACTTAGTATGCGTACCACATGAGAATAAAATCATGTCTGCCTTACCCTGAAGTGAGGCATCCATCTAGTACTTTGTTGAATTTGAAGAGGAGTATCAACTATTGGACATTTTATAAAGTCATCTTTCATTTCAATAATGCAGTCTAAAACAATATTAAAGTAACAACTAACCGTTTCAACAGAACGTTGAAAGTATCTTCGCAATGGATGGTTCCTAACCCCAAAGACAATCTAGCGTAAGAACATAGCAACCTGCTCCTCAACCCTATAGTGCATCGTATCATGAAGTTTATCAGTCCCTCTAAACATATGTACAAACCTATGGAAGCAACACAAATTCATGCATAGCATTTCATGACACATTGTGTCAAAACTTAGTATACTTGATAGGAGTTCTCGTTGAGTTAAGTATGTGTTTTACGGTGGAGCCCTATCTCCATGTAACTCATTCTTGACCAACACAATGTAAGTTGTATAGCATGCATATGCAGTTGCTACAAATGTCTCTATCTCAACGTTAGAATCACTATCATTTTCCATCTGCCAATGCATTATGTTACAACTAATTAGCTATTGGATTATTGGATTCGTCTATGCTAATGATACAAATATATAATTATCAGACTTGGGTTGGGTTGGGTTGGGTTGCCCAAGCCCCCAATCCAAAAGCCAAATCCATTCCAAGGATGTGATGTCGTGCAAGAGGCTACTATAGCCTTTATAGAAGAGTTTGATAAAAAAAAAACAAAAAGATCAAGAAAGAAAGAAATGTAAATGAACCGATTAAAGATTTCATGTTTTTCTAGAAGTATATATGAACCGATTAAAGAAGCAGAGAAGTAGCCCTTGTAATTTAACCAACAATCCAATTACTAGTAGAGAAAATCATTCACGCTATAACACCAAGTCATATTAAAGACCTATATAAATCAAACTATAATTTTCTTAACCATTCATGCTACAAAACCAAGTCATATTGAATACCAATATAAATCAAACTATAATTTTGTTATATAAGATTACAAAAATGTATGTATGAACTTATATATATTAACCTATTTATAGTGGATGGGTTGCTTGAGGCCTCAATCCAAGACTAACCTAACATAGGTTATGTTTGTATCTTTTAAACCCAAGTCCATATCCTGGCCCAACCCAAGAAAACTATTGGTTGCATAGATAAGGCTCAGGACAAGGATGACCCAAGTTAACCAAACAAAGAGATAACCAACAAGGGAAGGATAAATAAACACAGAGCATTAACGAAGAGTCTTGAGTTAGGGAGGGACTGCAATAGGTTAAAAACATGGGAAACACTTGATCATACAAAGAATCAAGCATTGGAGTTTAAGAGCATTGGATCATTACTTTGCTAACAAATCAATCTAGTGTTCTGTAGTGGCATGCACCCATTGGGCACATTCAAGTTTCTTAAATCATATTTCTAACCGAACAACCCCTTTAGTATTTTGGTCATAACTTTCTTAAATCATATCAGATTTTTAAAATCTTTGTCTCTTTTGAAAGAAAACTAAATGACCTTTCTAAAAACACCAAAATTAAGTAAAAAAGGTAAGCCTTGACCTTGAAAAACTTGGGCCAAAAGTAATTTATGGGATTACAATAAGTAAAACCCTAAATTTACCTTAGCTTGCAAACCATATTACAAGAATATGCTAGCTTGCTAAGTTGGTAAAGTTTGTGGGTATCGTACCATAGACCTAGGTTCAAAACCCGTCTTCACCTACTAATAAATTAATCACTAATGTTTACCTATCAACAACAACAACAACAACAACAAACAGCCTTATCCTAACTATTTGGGGTCGGCTACATGAATCCTGTTCCGCCATT
>JAOXJP010078795.1:0-15047 GCA_025762735.1 Platanus orientalis
TCATATATGTAAGAGTTTCAACCACATTACTTGAGAAAGATGATCCTGATGAAAGATATGCAATTAACCTTAGTCGTTGGATGGATTATGACGTTCAATGTGAGATATAAAAAGAAAAGATACTTGCGGTATAAATCAAATGAGTCGATTCTCCTCTGTCACTCACTTCTCTTCAACAATGGTACTTCAACGCATACAAAAAAAAAAAGTAGAATAAACAAAAACTAAAGCAAACCTTAACTTTCATACTTTTTTCGCAACTACCTTCATTAACAACTTATATATTAAGAGTTTCAACAACATTACCTGAGAATGATGATCCTGCCGAACGATATGCGATTACCTTTATTCGTTGGATGGATTATGACGTTCTATATGAGATATAAAAAGAAAAGAGACCTGCGGAAGAAGGAGATGAAAACCCTAATTTTTACAAATACTTTTCAAACCCTGTATTTTGTTCTTCAAATTAAATGGATGGAGAGACAGAGACAGAGACGTTAATCTCCGTCTATGACTCTGTCTCTGCTGGGAGACAAACCCATTACGACTTGTTAAGAACCATTCATTCCATTTGTGTTGGGCCCACCTTTAAACAGGGTATGTAGCTAAACATTATTGGTGGTGTATGATGGGTGTAAATCAGAGTAGTGTAACAAATATGGCGCCCTGTTTGTGGTAGCTACTGTATTTACTTAACAAGACCAAATATACCATTGAGGGTGTAAATCAGAGTGGTGTAACAAGTATGACGCCCTGCTTGTGGTGCCTACTGTATTTACTCGGTGAGGCTTTTCTATGCTCGGCGTATGCAAACACCGAGGTCAATGGGGGTCACATCAGCATCAGAAGTGTTTTACACACTCCCCCAAAAAGTGAAAATCACTTTTGGTGCTGATGTTTTCACCCGCTTGACCATTGGCGGATGAGGGGCAGGTTAGGGGTCGGCGTATAAAATCCAAGCCGGTATTTACTTAACGAGACCAAATATACCATTGAGATGCTTTTAGGTGTGGATTGATTAAGGCGACACAAGTGGCGGCGACACAGGATCGGCTCCCATTTGAGATATGTGCTATAACGGTAACGGTATTGCCTTCACAGTGGACCATCTCTATTAATAGGTCGAGTCCATCGTTACGGGACGGCGACCCCACCTTCTCTTAACGGTTTATTTGGTTTTTTCACAAGAATAATAAACTCAACTGGTTTTCGAATTTCTAACGAAGAAAGACCCTGAAATTCCCCCAAAATCTATTGGGTGCCCAGCAAAAGGACTGATCGCATAAGATTCGTCCCTTCGATTTATGGATTGCCCACTGAAGGATCTCTCCTCCTCTATCTCTCTCCGTCTTTCTGCATCTGCATTCATGTAAGGATCTCTCTTCACTTCGTTTTCATTGTTTCAATTTTTTTTTTCATTGGCACTTATACAGCGTTTTTGCTTTAAGATTTCATCTTTATTGTGTGCAATTTTTATTCAGACATTACCTACTTGCAACGTCTTGCTTCGATTGAGATCATGAAAACAACAAGGGAGAGATTAGGGTTCTGGAATATTTTGTCTTACTTGATTTGTCAGTTATTCCTTTGCTTTTAATTCTCTTCTGTTTCATTTCTTTTATGAATTTCTGATTACGATTAACAGAAGAAACCTTGAAGATTTCAACAACAACAACAACAACAACAACAGCCTTGTCCCAACTATTTGGGGTCGCTACCCAAATCCTCTATTGCTACCTTGATCCAGCTAAGATTTGGTTTTCGAGATTGTTTTGTAGTATAACAGTCGTTTTAACTGTCGGGTTTTTTCAGTGGACCATTAAAAGAATCTGAGGGATTGGATGGGATCAGTTCCAATTATCCAATCTGGCTGTTTGTGATCTAGGATATTTTCTTGGTAGGGCCCGTCAGTGCTTCCTGTGAACGTTTCTCGATTTTTTTGTTTGTTTGTTTATAGGCTGCTACAAATGTGATATGCAAGCTATAGTTTTTCTATTTCTTTTGATGATTTGGTGGATGGTAGCATAAGTTTATAGGCTGACATTGGTATTGTTGAAATTTGAAAATTTGGCTTGTAAATAATGGTCTAGGCAAAAGCATTTGGACTTGTTAGCATTCCAGATTTTTTGTTTCTTGTCCCATTTAAGTGTCAGTATTAACTTAAACGGGAACTAAGTCAAAACATCTCACATGGAATCTAAATGTGCACTGAGAAGAGAGCACAAATAGTGGATATATTGGTTTTTGTGAGACTTGAGTCTTCAATCCTCCCCGAGTCAAATATGAAAGTTGAAACTTAGGCTTTGAGCTGGGTTAAGTTTGACTTGACAAACCTATCCCTGCATCCAAAGAGTCCCTTTTTATTCCTTATCATAACTTGATTCTTTTATTTCATCATCATCCCAAGGTAACCAAGTTCTTTTCTGGTTCTTTTCTTAGTTTCATGGGCCTAATCTCAATAGAATATCCTTTGGATATCATTCTTACATAGTCTTTGACAATGTTGGTAGACATCTCTAATTATATGAATGTGTATGGTGATTTTGTTGTTAGCCCCTTGATAGATAGATGCTTTGATGCAGCCAATGAAAAGAGATTATTGTATGTGCCATCCCACAAGAGAGCTTGATTCAAGATTTATGAAGATTCCTTCAATTCAAAGAGTTTATGGATATTATGGATGTTCCAGTTTATTTTAGGGTCATTTTATTTTAGTCCATTTAATTTTAGGGTTTTAGAAATAAATTTATAGAAAGTATGTAGTGAATTTAATGTTTTAAGATTTTTATGTAATAAGGCTTTAATAGCCAATAGTCTAATTGCAAATAGAGAATTTTAATTAGGAGTCTAAGTGATTTAAGTTTATAGATAGATGGATGTTTAGGTTGTAGTTTAGTTTTTGAAGAATAATGAATTGAAATTGGGTTTTGGAGCTCATGATAAAGCTATGGTATCTTCTCTAACCCCTCACGTGAGGTGACTTTCTTCTCTCGTTTCTCTATTATTTTTTTTTACTCTTCTATTTTAATCGATATCTTATCTTTTTCTTTCCTTTTCCTTTTTTTCTTGATTTTTTGTTTCTTGTTCTTCAATCTTTCTCGTCTCTTTCATATTATTATCTTGCTGAAATTTTATTTCTTTCTTGCTTATTTACTGTTTTCTTTCATTAAAGATTACCTAGAATTATCAAGAATCAATCTTGATTGAGTTTTGATCTTAAAATCTGAAAACAACATATACTCACATTTTTCTTCACTTTCTTCTATCAATCTTTTACTTTTAGTCTCTTTTTCTTTGTTTTCTTGATTTAATCACCTCTCTTCTCGTTTCTTCATTCAAGAATTTCATTCTTGAATTCCCATCACCTTCTTAACCTCATAAGACCAATCTAATTGGTATCCTACATCATATTTGGTATCAGAGCCAATTTTTCCTATTAATTTTTATTAGTTGGGATCCTTTGATTAAAGCCTAAATTGGTTTTCTTTTCCCTTATTGACAATTGTTGACCCTTATTCATCTCTTAAATTATAGGGTTCTTTCAAAGTAGCTAAAATTAATTTAGGTCATTTCAAAGAGGCTTCATATTAATTTAAGGCATACCCTAAATTAGCGTCCCTGGTGGCTCGGGTTCGAGTCACGAAACAATCTCTCCAGAAATGGGGGTAAGGCCACGTACATCTTGCCCTCCCCAGACCCTGCGTTAGCGGGAGTCTCGTGCATTGGGTCGCCCTTTTTTTAACCTTATTGGTCCCTAAGATACCTTTTGTCAATTTTAGGGCTACCTTAAATTCTTTTGAGGTTTTTCTCAATCCCCTAAAGTTTTGGGATTTTCTTTAAAGGGGCTTTAGTGTGAGTAAGGATGTCATTCGATTATTTTCTTTAAGACCCTTATCCTTTTGAGGGTCCTTTTCAATAATTTTAGGCTAACCCTAAAATCTCTGTAGTTTTTTGAAAGGGTTTTCTAAAGCCCTAAATTTTTTGAGCAAGCTCTAAAAATTATTTTGAGGCATGGTATATTATTTTGGGTTTGAAGTAACTCGAAATTATGAGGAGTATGCGATATAGGTGGGATCTTTATTTGAAGAAAAACTCAGATCTGAACTAAATTACATGGACGAGTGGCTCTCCTATGCAAATCAATATTGGTATCGTCATGCATGGTTTTGCAATATTCTTCAATGTTAGGGAAATTTTTCACTCCTGACTTCGAGAAATTGAAAGGAAGAGAAAAGAAAGGCTTTAGGAAATTAAACGATAGAAACTAGATCAAAATTTTCAAGATTTACATGAACAACTCAAGTTTATCCAAGCAAAGTACGAGGCTAAAAATGAATAGATCAGAATCGAGTTAGAAGCTAAATAAGAAAAGATCAACACTGAATATGAAGCCAAACAAATTTAAATACTTCAAATACGTGAGGTTGAACAAGCTTAGACTCCAATTGAGAAACCAAGTCTAACTCGGAAAGTCAAAATTGAAAAGTCGATGGTTATTCCATCACATGTTCCAGTTCATTCCAAGTCTGAAATTCGGAAGAAGTGCTAGACGAGGAAGATGTCCTAGAAGCCAAATTCGTGTAAGAAATCATCAATCATAGGCCCTCCCCCACATCCGTCACTATTGTTGCGAAGTTAAGAAAATTCGTCTGCAAGTAGTTGTGATGGAATGTGGATGCGACAAAATTCAAGGGCGAATTTCTCCCCATCATGGGAGAATGATGCAACCAATGAGGAGATTATTGTATGTGCCGCTCCAAAAGAGAGCCCGATTCAAGATTTGTGAAGATTCCTTCAATTCAAAGAGTTTAGGGATATTAGATGTGTTTCTAGTTTATTTGATGGTCATTTAATTTTAATCCATTTCAATTTAAGAATAAGTTTATAGACAATATTTAGTGAACTTGATGTTTTAGGTTTTTATGTAATAAGGCTTTAATAACCAAGGGTCTAATTGCAAATAGGAAATTTTAATTAGGAATCCCAGTTAGATTAGGAGTTTAAGTAATTTACGTTTATAAATATATGGACCTTTAAATTGTAATTTAATTTTTGTGAATGGAATAAAGTTGAGTTATGGAGTCCACGATTTGGGCTGGTATCTTCTCCAAACTCTCACATGAGGTGAGTTCTCTAACCCTCTTTTCTTCTCTCTTCTTTTCTAATCTTATTTTCATCTTCTTATACTTCCTTTATTTAATTTCTTGATTCCTTCTTTGTTTTCTTGAATTTATTCTCTTATATTCCTTTCTTTAATCAAGAATTGTATTCTTGAATTCTTTCTTTAGTCTACTTAAATCTTTCTAGTTTCTTGGTTTCTTTTAAATTACTTTTATTTTTACTGTCTTTTTCTTGTTTTCTTAATTTAATCTTTTCATCTCTTTTCTTTAATTCAATAATTGCTTTCTTATTATAATTAATTACATTCGTGAATTCTTTAATTGCTTATATTCAATTTTCTACCCGTCTTGAATTCAAGATTTGAGATCTTGTATTTCTTTAATTTGTTTCTTACCTTCTCCCATTATACTTTCCTTGTAGGAGCCTAATTCTTAGGTATCCAACCTCAAGAAGTAAAACAAAACTGCAAAAGAGACCGTCGAGATACAAACTTTTATCAAATTCCCCAATTTCCTGCCAAATCTCATCCTTTCCATCACGTTGTGCAAGAAAGACCAACTCATGTGATCATAGGTTTTCTCCAAGTCAATTTGACAAGCAACACCAGTTTCTTAGCTTCTCATAGAGTCCACATATAAGCACACAATCTAGAATTTGTCTGCCTTTAACAAAGGCACTTTGGCTTTGGGATACAATACCATTCATCACCTCTTCCAATATTTTGGCTAGCACATTTGTGAGAAGCTTGTAAATGCTTCTCAAGAAGTTGATAGGCCCAAAATCCCATAACTTTGTCGCCCATTTAATCTTTTGGAAGAGAGTTATAAAGAAAGAGTTGAGGCTCCTGCACCACACAACATTGTCACTGAATTCATTTAGGACAACCATCACATCCTCTCCAATTACTTCCCAAAATTCTGCATAAAATTTTAAGGGAAACCCATCCAGATCCGGGGCCTTATCATCTTTGAGGCTATAAAAAGCCGTCAACACTTCATCAGTAGAGAAAGCTCTTTCCAGCCATTACTTCTTCTCCTCTAAAATCTTATCAAACTCCAACCCATCCGATCTAGGACAGAATTTGAAGGGTTTCTCAAAAAGGAATTCATAATATGCCACAATGTGGTTAACCACATCTCGCTTCTCCGAAATCCAACATCCTTTGATATTGAGCTTGTTGATGTAGTTGATCTTTGATCTCATATTCGCCATCTTGTGGAAAACTCTAGTGTTACAATCCTCCTTCCATCAACCAGTCCACTCTAGACATTTGCCTCCAACTTATCTCTTCCCTGTTAACCCACTCTAGATATTCCTTTCTTTTTCTCTCATTCAAATCCCTTTCCAATGCCATGATGCCTCCAAGCTATTCTTTACAGTCAACCTCTTCGATGATTAGAAGACATGCCTTTAACGATCCTCCACCCTCCCAAATCCCACCTTGCTCTAAGCCTTAACAGCTTCTTTCAAGGCCCTCAACTTAAGACCAAATACAAAGTCGGTTGAGCTTGACAACATGAAAGACTCACACCTCTATTGTACCATTTCCTTGAAACCATCATAGTTCAAAACGGAAAGGAGATGGACCCTTACGACAATCTTCATTTTGAAAAAGGATAGGAGCATGATCTAAGAGTGCCTTCTAGAGAGCTAATTGCTTAGCCTTGTTGAAATGGTCCTCCCAATCAGTAGACACCAAGAACCTGTCTCACCAACTCATGGCAGGCTCTTCTTGGTTGTTGCACCATGTGAACAGGGCACCTGCCAAGGGCAAATCAATCAACTGATTAGACTAGATGAAATCCGAAAATCTTCTCATGTAAGACTGACTATATTGAAGTCACCTACAATGCATTAGAAGCAGCTTCCAACTCGTATGAGCATGCTCAACTCCTCCCGAAGTTGACTACTAATAGCCGGATCATAAAGACCCCCGAGAAAACCCAATATAAGGAATCCAACACCAAAATGCATGCACTGAAACGAAACAAAAAAAATTCCATACGGGACAAAATTACATCCACCTTGTCTTTATTCCACACCAATAAAATTCCTCCTACCATACCCACAACATTAAGGTATACAAAATAGAAATTCTCCTAACCCACAATGCTGAAGTTTCTCAATGCCACATGCAAGCAAGCTTGGTTTCCTAGAGAACTAAAACATTCACCCGCCAATTTTTACAAAGCTTCGTAACACTCTCCTTTTTCCCCTTCTGCCCGATTTTCAAATTCATTATGAACAACAATATCCCAGCTCCCATTCCTCTTCCTTCCCCTTTCTAATTTCCTTCCCCTTTCCTTTCTTTGATCGCTACCCTCATAGTTTATGGAAGACACCAGCCTTTTAAGTTCCTAAGATTTGCTACACGTTGATCTCACCCACCTCTATTGATTAACAATCCTCGGGATAATGCTTCTCCTTCTTTCAAATTCCTGAAACAACACCTCCACATGGTCCTCTATGCCTTGGAACGAAATAGTCGGTTTATCAAATAAGTATCATAGCAATTCACACAAGTAGAATAGACTATTAATATAAGCTTCACCCTAATAGGCCAAGTCATTGTATGGAATTTCGATAAATTTTCAACAAGAAACAATCCAGGGGAAAACAAAAAAACAAAACATAGACGATTTTTTCAAATTTTCAACAAGATTTCAATAAATTTTCACCGAAATTACTGATTTTTTACGATTTCAAATTATCAAATGTTTGAAAACAAACCGAGATTGTCAATCATTCATTCGATGTGACAATATCATCATTCCTAACTATATATATATATATATATATATATATATATATTCCATTTTACACCTCGAGATTGCCGAGAATACAAGTGTTCCAATGGAGGAGCGATCGATGGTATCTAGACATGTTTGACAACTTTGAGGATTATAACCTATGGTGGCCGAGGTAGATCACTTGTGTATTTTAGGTGTGCAGTTACAACCCATTTTGGTATAAAATACACTTGAAAGACCAGTGGTGAGAATTATTGTGATCAGATGGTTCAAGGAATCCTTGTTGCGTCTTGTTAGTGGGACTCAATGCTTGCCCTTCAACATCCATTATGCACCCCTAACAAACCTAAACATTGATCAAAAGAGGAGAGTTGCAATGTGTAGGATGCTCGTCTAATCCTTGTTCCCTCATCCAATACCAGATGTTAGATGAAGAGAGAAGGCTCTACTGGCTGGCATCCTTCATCAAAGACTGGGCAAAATTTTTGAAGTAATTTTAATCAATCATTCGGATCTCTTAAACATGCATATGCTTCATTAAAGGTACATTTGTATAAGAACTTACACAAGCCTTTTGAGTTGTGCAATTTAAATGTTCCTTGCAAGTTGACAAAAAACCATTTTTATATACCAAATAACATTAAATTATGGTGATTTATGATAGAGCAACAAAATATCCTACTTGTAGCTAAAACCACTATGCAATATTAATTTTACAAATAATATTTATTAGCATATAATATTTCTGATTCCTGCATTACATACATATGAGAGCCACAGTGAGAACAAAAAGATCAGAACTGTGATACACAATCTAGCAACAAGAACATTAAATCACAATAAATAAGGCCAGAAATCCACTTTTTAAATATCTAAAATTATGCTTCCTTAAACAGCTAATGTTGAATAGAAAAAGTCTCAAAGCTGAGTAGATCCCTGGAACTGAAAGCACTGCTACAATGAGAAAAAGATTTTACGAGAAAAGGAGGGGGGAATATTTCTTATCATACTGTCCCTAGGCTCACCTCAATCTAGATCAATTTACAAAATGCAATCATAAAACTCACAACAATGTGATATCCAAAATTAAAGTTCACTATATGAAAGAAAAATATCACTGATTCCATGAAAAGAAATAATGAAATCAGAGTCATTTTGTACAAAATGCAGCCATAACAACCCACCCCACTGTGACAAATAAAAAATCACAGATCAGCAGATGTAATGCTACCAGAACATACAAAAAATCACATATAGCATGAAAGACCTCATGAATCGAATTAAACAAAGTACACTGCATACCCGATTAAATATGCATCAAATTTTTAACTGCATAAGTTTCATACAGCACCTTATAGTTTCTGGCTAAAATATAAACTGCAGCAAAAATACCAAAGTGTTGAAATATACAGTTTTGATACAACAACCAACCACAATAAGAGCTACATCATAAATCCAATCACTTCAAGAAAACCATGAAATAGATGGAGCAAATATTGACATCAAATAAAGCATAAGTTTTTCAACAACATCAAGATAACAAAGAGAGATGGAGGAAACCTTGGCATCAAACTAAAGCTTAATTTGTTGACCAATTAAGAAAACCAAGAAAGAGAGAGAGTCTCAAACTAAAGGTTAAGTTTGTGGCTAACATTACCCAAAGATACCAGATAAATCATTAACAGAACAAAATCAAGTATCTAGAATGATAAGGATAAGATGTACCAGCTTCTTCTCCAATGCACTTGTCTTCTGATGTTGTTCCACTGAAAAGGTCTTCAGCTCTTCTATCCCTTTCATTAACTACATGAATGCATAGAAATGGGAAAAAAATCAACAAAATCAGAAAAGAAATGATAAAAAAGAAGAATAAAAAGAATGAAGTATAAAGCAAAGTAAAATAAGAATTTTGGGACAACTAATAGCCTTAACTACCTGAGCTACAACCAACCCAAAATGAGATGAATCAACTGAAATCTCTACGCCATTCTCTGCCAAAACCAATGGCTCTACTTGAGATTTGTCCTCCAAATGCATGACAGTAGCAATGGAAGGATTGCCATCAGTAGATACAGAAGGATGAGCAATATCTTCTGTATAAACCACAGAAGAAGAATGTGACTGTTGACGGTCAAGAGATATTTGTTTCAGCCGAAGGTATACTTGTTCCTCATCTTCATCCATAGTCTCTGTATCTGGACAAGCTCCCAATGGCTGGCTAGTGTCACCGTCTAGAGACCCAACATCCATGTTAGACTGATTTAACTGACCCCAAGGTCCCCAACCCTCCTCTAAAACTGAAGATATATGATCTGATGCCCCATTTCTTGTATCATGACTCGGGAGAGCTCTGGAAAGGGATCTCGACTTGGGTACATTATGTGGGATAGCAATAGTATCAACTGGTGTTGATGAAAATGATGCAATCAATGCATTTGTTTGTGTGTGGTCCAACTCAAACCAAAAATGGACTGGAGTGTAATAATTGTCAATGATAATTTGGCTAAAATGATTTTCCTGCAGAGCTTGGCATTGCATCCTGATATGAATGCGAACCTTAGCACAAAAAGCAACATAAAATTAGAAACTACATCCCTTTGAGTAAACATAACCAATTAAATGTCACATGGTATGTATTCCAAGAAAAACAACAACAACAACAACAATGCTGCATAAAAGACAAACAACCATGTTAATACCTGTGCAGGATAAAGGGTTCTCTCAGAACCATCTTCAGTCCACCCATACGGGTTGATATTCATTTGCCCAGGTCCCGCCGCCTCAAAAATTCCATGCAATTTTCTATCACTGTAGTTGAATAAGAACAGTGGCAAGCCCTGCTCAATATTCCTCACATATGAAAAATGTGATGCCGGTAAGCCTGTCAAAAAGTTAACAAATACTTCATGAATTCTTGGAGCCAAAGTTACGCATAAAGATAACACAAGGCAATATTTGTATGACTCAAAACCAATAGTGAACGTATGGTTACTTGAAGTATATGTTCAAGCTCAACTCTAAACACGGATTATTGTCATGAGAATTCCCAGGTACAAAAGAAATAGGATCTGACATCAACTGCATATGTCTCTAACATAAACTACAGGCTAAAACTCAACAGACAATAAAAGAAATTCACAAACCCTACCGCAAGACTACAGATTACTAGTGAAAGATCAAAATAGCTTGCAACACTAAGAAGAGATCATGAAAAATAAAAAGAAACAACAAAAACAAAATGTTTCATGCTGATGAAAAAGAAAACTAACCAAAGATCTGCTTTGAGAGGCATTCTCTCATTGTACTATGTCTGCACCCAAATATAACCCCTCCAAGATTTTCTTTCCTTAAATTGCGCGCAGATACACTGCTGTTTGGTGTGGCTGATGCAAATGGAGCTCTGTCACCCAATGTAAACGTTTGGGTTTTTCTCCCGGCCCCCATTCTGTTAATTCAAAAGAGACTAAGCTATTAATCATGCTTATAGATCAAGCACCCTGGAGTAATAATCAGAACCACTTAAGAGACATGAATTACAATCTGTCGCAAACAACAAATACTGATACTCAGTAATTTTCAGTACCAAGGGGTATCAACTTCCTCGTGATTAGGGATATCAAATGTGTGATTTCAAGAGCAAAATCTTTCAACGCAACACTCGATTATAGAAATATTATTTAAAGCATATTATATAAATTAGCTTTATAAAAAACTATTTCTCGTGAACCCTAATTGCAACCCTACTCAGAACAGGGAAACTAAACAATATATAACAACAATATATGGAAATTCCATTTCAAAGGGAAAGGGTCACCCGTTTGAAACCATTCTCTGAATTCTCTTTCGGAATCAAAAAATAGATTATAGAGATTCTACATTTTTTAGAGTCATTCTCTAATTAAACGAGCGTTTGGCAACGAACAAAACGAGCGTGTGTGTGAGAAAGAGGAACAGAGATGGAAAGATAGACAGAGAAAGAGATGAAGAGACGAGCAGAATGAGAGAGAGAGAGAGAGAGAGAGAGAGAGAAAGAGAGAAGGAGCGACGTCACGATTGAAAGCCCACCAATCAAAGAAGAGGAAGGAGAAAAAAGAAACCCTATTGTTCTCGTCCTGCAAATAATCAAGAAAGAGATGGAGAGCAAGAAAGACAAAGAAGGCGAGAGAATTGGCACCTCTCTTCTTGAACTTTTCTCTTGCTTCTCTTCTTGAACTTCTCTCTTCCTTCGCTTTGAGAAGTGAAGGGGCTACAACCTCTCCCGTCAATCCCCGCTCTCCATTCTTTCATTGAAACTATAAATTTTTTCTCACTTCAAAAAAATCTTGCCAGAATACAAAATGTGGAATCATTCTCGAGATGAACAATAACAAATACTAACATCAAAAACAAAACCCATGAGAGTGAAGATTGTGATAAGAGAGATAGAACAAACCGTACTATAGTTTTCTTCACTGATAGAGTTGCAGAGACGATTCGATAGAGCTTTGTTCTTGCGTGAGAGAAACAGAAAAAAGAAAGAAAGAAGAAAGAAATAGAGAGATTGGGGTTGATTAGGGCTTCTAATACTCTCAAATGGAGTTGCAGAAAATGAGGGCTGGCGATGAAGAACAGAATCAGAAAGACAGCAAGAGTAGCAAAACGGAGCCCATGAAGCGCGAAAATGGCTGGAAATGAATCGTTTTATAGCCTTTTTATAGGCATTTCCTTATTTATTACTGATGAAAAAAACTTTCGGTTTTTATTTGATTCGCTGATTTTATTTTGGTTTGTCTTATAGATGCTAGAGTAGAGTTATCGTCTATGATCACAGTGTTGATTTGATAAAGGAATGGATATTCTGTAGGAGTACATTTGCTTTTCGCAAAATACCCGGGTTGTCATGATAACTGATTTGGGAATGGCGGGACTTTTCTCACCTTGCCTTAAGTGGCACTCAGTGGGATCAAAAACCTCCAAAAAGTGATTTGATTCCCCCCCACCCACCCACCCAACCCCCGAGTGTCCCATGGGGGGGTGGTGCAGATGATAACAGCCCGCCTTATATCAGTTATATGCAACCAATGAGCCAAGGCACTATGTTTGACAAGCCTGCGATACAAACCAAACATGAAATTAGGAGGTTGGGGTTTACTGTAATCGTGTTTTGGATAAAAACCACTGAGATTATTAATAAATGGGTTGTGTTTGGATTGATACCCTTAACTCCTGCTGGAATTTGGTACAAACACTCTATGAACAAACAAGGTGCGAATGGTGTTAGGGGCAGACACATTAACACCAAAAAAGTGATTTACACTTTCTGGTTGCTTTTCACTTTTTGGTGCTGATGTGTCCACCCTTATGCCGTTCCGTTCATGCCTTGTTCATACCACACCATCCTAACAGCCTTAAGGCAATACAAACCCTACCCCCAGCATTAATTGGCACCTCTAGCTTTTTGTCCCTGGGAGAAAGAATCTCCAAAAAAACGATGGTTTCATGTCATTGTTTTTAAGCTAAGGGTTTTCAATGACAAGAAGGAGAGGCTTGCCATGAAAAGATTTCTCATGACAAAATTTTCTCAGAAAATCGTTTTTAAGCTGTTTGATTGTCATGTTTATCTTATGATTCTTTTTCTTTCCTTGTGGGATTTTTTTTTTTTTTTTTTATTCTTTTCTACACAATTTCATGCCAACCAGACTGGGCCCGTGGAAAAATGTTGTGACAGTGATAGCAATGTAGCACCTTAGGTTTCTATCATCTGTGCTCTCCCTAACCTCTTAAATAAAGAAAATCAGGAAATCCACGGCCCCATCAAGAAACTCTCTTGATCCTTATCTTCACTCTCACGCATAAGAAGAGCCAAAGAAACAGAAAACCCGGAAAAAGAAACAGTCTATGGAAGCTTTCATTTGAAAATTTAAGAACAACTGTAATTATACTCATGTAATACGATCAAACCACAGTTCTCAGGCATCAAATGGAAATCCTTTCATTCCTTTTCTCCCCTTCTTACTTTTTCCCCCCTTTCAGACTAACAAGAAAAAAAGCATGTAGTTACCAAAAAAAATGGAAAAAAAAAAAAGAAAAAAAAAAGAAGCATACATTATTAATTAACATCAGCTTCGTTAAAAAGATTACCAGAAATTTAATTCTTCACAGATTGGGTTGTGGGAACGAGAAGAGAGCAGAGAAGACGAGAACCGATAGACTCTAAAATGTGATTTTTTTTTTTTTTTTAAAGTACAGTGAAATGCTGTTTTAAACATCAAAGAAATGAGATATTTAGTTTGAATGACACAGAAGCAGTGGTGTACGGACAATTAAGACGAAATTTCGTATTTGTCACCACAAATACGTTAATGTTGCTGAGGCTTTTTGTAGCATAAAAAACCACAAAAGACAGTGCCACATGTTACAAAAAACTACAGCAAAATTTGCCACAGCAAAATTAAGAAACGTTTATTTCTAATCTTCTTCGGTGTCCTGCTTTAAGTAACCACCCATTAGTGGGCTGGAGATTACAAAAAAAATTAAAAATTAAAGGGTGGGAGGTTAACAGTAACTGAATCAACAAAAGCGGGAAAAAAAAACTATTGGGAAAGAGTTTCATATAATTTAAATTTCAAACGTTCAAAATCCTTTATTTTTTACCAAATTTTTTTTCCAAAACTCTTTAATAATGGTTGTAGGACTAGTGTTTACCTACCCTGAATTAATCTCAATCACGTTATATTCTATTGTTTTTACTTAGTTTTAATTCAAATTTAATAAATTTGTTTACGTTTATACAAACATCATAATTTCTTAATAAAAAGTAACAATAATAATAAACAATTTTGGTGATTAAGAATTTATGATGTTTGTATAAACACAGAGAATCATTAGAAGAAAATGTTCAGTTATGAAAAAACAATCTATAGTTTGTATGGTGATTTATAAATCCGTTCCTCTTATTTTACACTCCTCTCTGCCCCCTGTCTGGCAGCGGGCACATCAACAGGGGCGAAGTCACATAGGGGCAAGGGGGGGTGTTGCGCCCCCCTCCCGCCCCCCTCAATCTCTGAGTACTCTTGTAATACTAATGGGTCAGACCAATTTTATACTTGATTGGAGTCAATTGCCCCTCTGATTGGAATAAGTTGCCCCCCTCACCCTTAATGTGTGAGTAACCTAAGATTGGAATCAGTTGCC
>JAOXJP010078806.1:0-15046 GCA_025762735.1 Platanus orientalis
GCTTTGTCTCTTCCCCTCCCCATGGTGTAGCCATATGGCTCCCTAGGGTTCTACCCTTAATCTTCTATCTTCTTCTTCCTCTAGATTTAGATCCTCCTTCTCTTCTTCTACCTTTTCAATCATCATTCTCATCATCTTCTCTTCTATTCCTCCCTTGGTTTCCTCTGTTATAACCTCTTGAAAACTGAAGCTGTTAAAGTCTGAAAATCTGCAGAATTTAGAGGCCACAATTGGAGCATTCTAGTGACCAAAGCACATCATCTAAGTGAAGGTATTTTTGGCTTTAACTTATCAGGTTATTTTCCTCAAATAGTCGTCTGATTCTGGAATCTCCATTTAAATTATTCTATTAAAGTTCTGTTTATTTGAGCATTACTTTTGATTCCATTAGTAGTTCTCCATAACAGAATTTTGGTCCTCTTCTTACCAAAGAATCGCCCACCTATAAAAATTCCTTTCTCCTTCCTGTTTTTTTAGGGTTTTCTTCCCCATTTTCTCTTACATCTTTCTCATTAAACTCTTTTTAATTCTCTTCCTTTTCTTCTAAAGTTTATGCCCAAGAAACACCCACTGGTTTTATGGTAGCTCTATTCAAGTAACATTGCAGATGGGTAATTTTAAAGTTTTATGTACTTTTTTTTAGGTAAATGAGTAATTGTATTAATCAGCAAAAAAGATTACAATCTTGTGTATATACATTGTTTCACATCCTTATCGATTGCATCTTTCAAAATTACAGAGAAATCCATGGGATACAATAAAAGCCCATTAGTCCCAGTTGCCATCGAAGCAATAATATCAGCAGGTTAGTTGGTGTCCTCTCTCCAAACATGTTGAACTTCATATTTCTTAAGGTCAGCAAGTAGTTTTGAAATCTTTTGGCTTAAGCTAAGAACTTCCCAAGGAATGTGACATTTAGACAATATAATATTCACTCCAACTTTGGAGTCCATCAGGATATGCAATTTTCTGTATCCAAAAAGAGTTGTCAAATAAATACCCCCTAACAGTCCGAATAACTCAAGCCAAAGAATATTGACAGAATCTACCAATCTTGTGAAGGCAAAGACGGGACTTCCATTGTCATTCCTTAGCAGACCACCATAAGAAGACCAGCTATTAGAGAAGGCACCATCAGAAGATAATGTCCACCATCCTTGTTTGGGAAATGGCCACATACAAGTCTTTGGTTGGGCCATGGTTACAATGTCAAGAAATCCCCATTTGGCAGCAACAAACAATTGAATATTGGTTTCACCCCTAGCAAGTGTGCATGGTGATAGATTTTAACCATATCTAAACACCTGTAAATTTTCATAAAATTCTATCGCATCTGCAAGGGTATTTTTGTAATTTCTTGGTTCTGGCTAGAAACTCCAGGAACCCCAAAACAGCCCTCTTCTCCTAATTTCTTCCCTTGTTTCCTTAAACCTTCATTAATTCTCTGGTTTGATTCTCTCTATTCTCCTTGTCCTTTCTTTCAAGTTCACTATTATTTGAGTTTTATTGTCAATTCTTAGTTATTTTAATTTATTCCTTGCTTCCACATTATGCTATTTAGGCCCATATCAGCAAGTTATACAAGCCAAGGCTGCCTTGCATCACTTTGGCATCAAAGCTTGTCATATCTTGCATCAGTCATAGCACACATGGTTTGCAATGGGGTGTTGACTACAAGAACGGGTATCCTTTCTAACAGCAACGGACAAATGAGAATCATTGAGAGGAATGGAGGGAGCAAGACCCAGAGAAGGCAATTTGTTGGAGAGGCACATAAGAGCTATGAGAAAACTTCTGCCTCTTTCTAACAAACACATGGGTAAAATCTTTCACCCATCCTTGCTTTTGAGTGGATTCCATCTCCTTTGGAACAATGTCTTGCTCCCCCTTGCTATAGCATCCATCAACATCAAAGAAATACGGAGGAATAGAAAGAAGAAGAACAATCTCATTTTCCCATACAACATCATTCTCCCTTTGAAGGTGAGGATGGCTATGAAAGAAGAATAAAACAGTTTCGTGGAAAGTGACATCCATGGTAACAATACGCTTTCAAATAGAGGGAAGATAACACTTGTATCCCTTTTGATTGAGAGCATAACCAAGAAAAATGCATTTAAGGGCCTTGGGATCAAACTTGGAACAATACAACTTCAAAATATGAGCGTAGCAAATGCCCCCAAATACTTGGGGAGGAAGAGAGGAACCAAGAGAACAACTAGAGATATGGGAAATTGGAGACTAGAAATCAAGAATCGGATTCGATATCCTATTCATAAAATAGGCAGTAGTTTGAAGAGCATCTGTCCAAAAAAAAACCTACAGAACATGCATGGTTAACAACAAGGCATGAGTAATCTCTAAAAGATGGTGATTCTTCCTTTTAGCAATGCCATCCTATTCAGGATTCCCTAAACAGGTGGTTTGATGAAGGATGCCATGCTAAGAGAGATAGGAGGAAAAATCAATAGATATGTATTCACCACCATTAGCAGACCAAAGAATACAAATCTTCGAAACAAACAAAGTATCATCCATTTTATGAAACTAATGAAAATTAGAAAGCACCTCATGTTTAGCATGCAACAAATAAACTGAAGTAGTACGAGTAAAGTTATCCATAAATATAACAAAATAATGATAACCAAATAATGAAGTAACAGGGGCAGGACCCTACAAATCATTATGAACAATAGAAAAATGAGAGATACTCCTACTTATACTCAAATGATAAGAAGATCTACAATGTTTTGCAAACTCGCAAGTTTCACAATGAAAAAAAGATATAGAAACAAAACTACATAAACTAAGAAATAGTTTCTATAAAATAAAGTAAGACGGGTGGCCAAGCCCAAAGTTTTACTGCATAAACTGAGATAAAGAGGACAAAGAAGATGTCTAATGCACCAAGGAGGCAAGATGGTAGGTCGCATAAAAAATGTACAATCCCCACTCCTCTTGGCCTCTACCAATAGTCTACCTCGTCACTAAGCATGAAAAATACAATAAGAAGGAAAGAAAGTGATACTACATTTCAAAGACTAAGTGAGATGGCTAACAAAAACAAGGTTAAGCTGAAAATTAGAAACATGATAGATAGAAGAAAGAGATAAAGTTGTAACAAGAATAGACCCAGTGCCAACAACAGAAGACACAAAACTATTGGCAATGTGAACTGTAACCTGACCAGTACTAATAAGTGGAGAAAAGAGAATGCATTCCAGTCATATGATAAGAGGCACCTAAATCAATAATCCAAAAAGCACTAGAGGTAAAAAAGGAAACACTAAGAGCAAAACCAAGTATACCTGCAATCGTAATAAAGGAGGTAGAAGCACCACCAGATGAGGGATGCATCTGAGTCATAAAATGACGAATAGAGGACAATTCGCAAATAGAGACTAGCTCCCTATTAGAAACAACTAGGAACTAAAGCAAAGCAAGAAAAGTGGCAAGAGGAGTAGCATCAGATGGGATAGCTGCATAGGCAATCAAACAACCACCAATGAACGAACGAGAAGTGCTACCACGGCCTCCAGTATAAGAACCTCGTAAGGGATGACGATAAGCAGTCTCCTAAGAATCACCATAAAAATCACAACAGGTGGCTCGAGTGTGACGAGTACAACCACAATGATCACAGTAGAGACGATTACGATCATCATATTCAGAACCTTGTCGGCCAATACCTCAACCACCACGAGGACTAGAGCTACCTCAACCACCATGCTGAGAAGTAGAAATAAAACCAGAGTGCTCAACCATAGGAGGAGAGAGCATGGCATGATGATAGCGTTCTTACCAGTGGAGGGAAGCATAAACCCCAGATTGCTCATACTCAGGATTCAGACAAGCCAAGAGCTTAACACATGATGCTCTTCCAGATAATGGCTAAAAGAAGCAACATCAATAGGATTCGTAATGGAGTTAAGTGTGATATAAGTTGATCTCCTCCCAAAGACTAAGCGTGGCATTGTAATATACCAAAATCGACTACTTCCCCAGTCACAATTACCAAACCTGCTGGTGGAGCTCATAAATAAGACCATTATAACCCTCATTAGAGTAGGTATGAAGAAGAAAGTCCTAGATAACCCCTTAACCAAGGTAAGAACAAGTACATTTTGCTAATAGACAGCTCCATTGCATGAATCAACCATGACATAACAAAGGTATCCTCAACCTCCCATCTTGCATAGGTAGGGTCATCACACTTAGGAGCCTTAGTTTCCCTTATAATATAACCCCACTTTCCATGACCTTGAAGGGTGAGCTTTGTAGATTGAGACCAGGTCAGGAAATTGGTACCATCCAACTTAACAGTAGTAATGGGGGCACTATATGTCTCAATAGGGATGCTTCAAGAAACACCACTAACAGCCTGAGTAGAGGAGATTCACTGACATTCGACATGATATTCTGGCACAAATGCACAACACCAAAGCAGAAAAATAACCACAAATAGCATGGCACACACCAAACAACCGAAGAAAACCATCAACAATGCTATAACCACACATCTACGGATTGAGAGACAAATAGCAACTCAAAAAAAAACACAATACCATTACCAAGCAACTAAACAGGAACACAAGATCACTCACAAAAGCATAAAAATATGTAAGAAATTAGGCCACAACAAAAGACAAAAGAGCAACATGAAATAAAACTGAATACATGCATTGCCGATGAGCTATCAAGGTTATAACACAAGAACCTATAGAGAGTACTACCACGGTGAAGCAAAACAGATTACATAACCTATAGAGAGTAACAATCAAGCACAAGAAAGCAATCATTGGCAGCATCAAGTTAGTATACATATATTTGTGTGATTTTGAAGTCCCAAATATGAGTTCCAACCCTAGACGTCAACCCGAAATGAGTAAAATCCTCATAACTATGTCAAATTTAAACAAAACTTAATGGGACTTGTCCCAAAAGATATCCAAGGAAAAAAAGACCCCATCGGTATCAAACTTGCAAATCAAAAGGATCAGAAATCAAGCAGATCTATAGGAATATCAAATCTAACAAAAAATACTAAAACTTCTACTAAAAATCGAAAACTCACTAGAATGAACACAAACATGTGACCAAAGGCTGCAACAAAACCAAGTGATCCAGGAGGTGTGGATTTCAAGAGTTTAGGGCCAACGTTACTCTACCAACTGCTGACATCAACGTACGGTTGGATGTAGATGTTAGAAAGTTTATTGTGTAGGTGAAGGTGTGTTCAACAATTATGGACCTTTTGGCTATGATACCAAGTGGATTTCTGTGATTAGGTTATGTAAATCCTTTAGGTTTTGTCAAAAGGGGAGAAGAAGAAGAAGAAGAAAAGAGAGAGAAGAGGAAAATTCGTATAGAAAGTTGTAAATTCCCTCTCCTACATATGGTATATTATTAAGGAGTACTTGAGCTATTACATTTGGTATTTACAAGTATACCACTCATGTATTATACCTAAATACCCTTTACATTTTGTACCCAAATATAGCCCATATACACAAGGGCTACACAAAGACACATTGAGGGTGACATGCACTTATTAAGAAGTTACAAAATGAATAGATATGCATTCCCTTCATGGACATTGGAGACCAATCGGCCGACTTGTTACTGAAGGCCTGTGCAGTCCTAGTTTCAATACGATTGTTGGCAAGCTTGGTATGCATAATATCTACATACCAACTTGAGGGGGAGTGTTGCAGTCTATGGGTATATGGGTTTATACATATAAGGATACATATATCTAGTATTTTACAAGGGTATACTTGCAAATACCCCTCATGTATTCTTATATTTTATCCCTCTTTATAATATAGAAAGTATCTGAGAGTACTCTCTACACTCTCAATATGTATTCCTCCCCAATATCCTCTCTTCTTTTCTTCTTCTTCTTCTTGTCCCTTTTCTTCTACTTGAAAGCTTAAAACATGAAGCACTAAACTACATATTTCCATAGTTAAAAGATGTTTTTCTTTCATGATAAGTACCAAGATCTACTATTTTGTATCAATGTAAAATAGATGTAGAAAAATATTAGGGAAGAGGGTTCCTTAATTCCTATAATATGTAACATGAGTCATAGAGAGAGAGGCATCCAAATTAGAAGAAAAATGGTGGAGAAGCAAAGAGGTAAAAGGTCAAATCCTTGGGAAGTGCATAGGATCCAATATAGAATGAAGCGTATTATTCAAGTAGAAGCTAAGACGTTCGACATTCTACTTGATTGGATTGGGAAGGAGAAGCTGTTGTGCATTATCGAAAGGGGTCCTAGTTTGCAGGTTCGGATTTCGAAAAGGGAAAAAACCATTGGTTGGCTATGCAATTGTCTATTGGAGGCTGTTAACCTGGATTGGAAACAGCAACTGATTCGATCCAGAAAGGAGGGGCCGAAGGTGATTCTCTTCCGGCGCTTGGAGAACGCATGAGGAAGGTATGCTCTCGTGTCCATTTTGGATGAATGGGGGAAGGGGAGGTCGATTGCGATTCCAGTAGGTAGTGAGTATTCCGGGTGGACTAACATTATGCATGGCATTTTGGAGGTTGGTGAACAAATAAGGAGCTGTTCGAAGGGTAAATTAGGATCTAAAGAGGCGCTGAAGTCGGAAGGTGTTCCTAGGTCCTAGTTGGGTAAGGCGCCTTCAATAGGAGGTGAGATTATAATGGCTAAAGGTTGCCTGGGCATTCAAACTTGGTATGGAAAGCATTTATCCATGGGATTTTGGAAAAAGGCGGTTATCTGCTACAGGAAGGATGTGATATTGGACTGAGACGAGGTTTGCAAGTGTCTGGGATGAATCCTTCATTCCAACAAACCTCTAGCATGGCGTAGCCTTGATAAGCTTAGATGTGTGATGGTGCTAGAATCTAAGGGGTTGACTAGCAGGCTAGTGAATTTAAGGCGTGTGCAAGTGTGAATGGTTTAGGTTGAGTGGAGATTACAAGATGGACCCCGGAAGCTAATGCTTGCTATCTAAGGGAGGAACCCAGATAGATTGGTATCAGGGGTTTGCCTCTGCACCTATGGTCATTGGGTTTCTTTAGAGCAGTAGGGGCCTTATGTGGTAGTTTCTTGAACGTTGAAGACCACACTTCATATTGGAAGACTTTTAGAGATTGCTTGGATTTGGATTAAAGGGGGTTAGGTGGAGAAGATCCCCAGGGCAATCTCTCAGTTCGACAAGGGGAAGGAGTTCAAGGTGTTACTAGAGATTGATGAACTGGAGAAGTTGATCCAGGGGTGGCCAGCAGGAAGGCGACCATCCGGTGAGGCGGATGAACAAGTTCAAATTCAAATTCAAAAGCAGGATCATGTTGGAGACGATGTGTGTGCTCGCAACGGTCCTTTACGAAATCACGCCTAGGCTCTGACGCAGGATGTTCGCTAGAGAAAGTGGGAATGGAACATGGATGTCGGGGGAACAAAGCAAGGAAGGTCAATGACTTAGGGCTGATGGGCAAAAAGGAGGGATTACATCTACCAAGGAATGGGTAATAAAGTCATTTCCTAGTGTTGAATCATCAGAAGGGACGAGGGGCTTTGTGCCAAATAGGAAAGGGCTAGAAGTGAGCATGGAGGGGCTAGTTGAGAATTCGAATAATCGGCAGAGGCCTGGAGCGCTGTTAAACGAGGTGGAAGGGGAACGGAGCAATTTAAACATTCGGAGGGGTGTGAATGAGATGGAAGAGGGTCGGTGACGTATAAGCCGAGGGACGAAGGGATGGAAGGCATTGTTTGTAATGGCGAGATTGGGGATAGATGTTCAACCTCAGCTCCCCCAGAGGCAGAGGTGATTGATTCTTCCCCGGCGAATGTAAAGAGTTTGATGCATGTGCTTGTGGAGCCTTGTAATAACATAAATTGGGGAAATGTTGAAGTGACGAAGGTGGGTATTTGCTCTCTGGTGAATATCGATGCTCACAGTGATGGTCAAGTTTTAGCGTGGAGCAATCTTAATTCAGGAAGTGTTCCTGTTTGGGGTGACAGTTTTTCTTGAAGATGGGGTGGCATTTCGGAAGGGGCTGAGCTTACCAATGCTGGTGCTGACCCAAGAATTGAATTGTAATCTAGCTGGTGGCAGCATTGAGGGATCGGGAAACTAGGGGCTTGGCAAGACTATGCAAAAGGGAGGTGGTCAGGGGCTGGAGGTGGGGTATCATTGTGTTGTGGGTGAATCGGTGAAGCTGGCGCATGACAGGAATATGACCATGGTGCCCTAGCTTGACCAAACTCTAGAGGAAACCCCAATTTTATCCATGTCTGACTGAGTCTTGAATACCATCGAATAGGTTAGTGAGGTGTTGGGGTTATCTTTCGAGGGTCTGGAACAGTTGGCTTGGGAATTATTTGTGGAACTAGAAAAAAGGGCTTTTACCACTCGGGGACAGGATATGAATAGGGGACAAGGGACAATCCCAAATTATCTAGGGAGCTGAAAAATCTCAGATGGGGTATGTCGTACAGCAAAAAGGGGGAGTCTGAAGGGGAGGGATCTGGGAGGAGGACCAGAGGGCTTCGATCAAGTGCTTGATGAAATGCAATATTCTTTCTGGGAACGTTAGGAGCTTGGGGAACATCGTGAGGAGAAGGTTGGTGCGGAAACTGGTGACCAGATATAAGCCTAATGTTGTTATTCTGCAAGAAACTAAGCTGGAGACTATAGACAGGGATGTTGTGAATAGTCTATGCTCTTTTTCTAGTATGGGCTGGATTGTGTTGCCGTCTGCAGGGGCATCTAAAGGAATTTTGATGTTCTGGAATAAAGAGAGTGGTTTGTGAGGATAATTGGGTGGATAATTACTCTGTCTATGGTGGCAACAATAATGGGGGACACCCAAAAATGGATTTTAACAGGGGTTTATGGCCCAACATCTGGTGACCGTTTAGGCGATTTTGTTGCTAAGCTACAGGCTATTAAAGGAAGGATGGATTTGCCTTGGTGCATGGGGGGGATTTCAATGAGGTGTTATATCTAGAAGAAAGGAGTAGAGCAGTCAAACGGGTAAGGGGAATGGATGAATTTTGTAAGTTTGTTGATGGCATTGACCTCATAAATCTTCCCATTTCAGGAGCCAAATTTACATGGTCTATTCCTAGGAGAGGAGGCCATCGTTGAGTAAGTTGGACAGATTTTTGATTTCCATGGATTGGAATGATATGTTTGACCCGGTGTTCATGCACACTTTGCCTACGGTGGGGTCGGACCACATCCCCAATTTGTTGAAATGCAGGGAAGTTTTGAATCGTACGGGACCAATTCCTTTTAAATTTCAAAACATGTGATTTTTTCATCCTGGCTTTATAGAGTTGGTGAAAGGGTTGGTGGGATGGCTTTGATGTTCATGGCCCCTCGGGTCAAAGATTTAGGCTGAAATTAAAAGGCCTCAGGGGTGTGTTGAGGGGCTGGAATAAGGAGGTTTTTTGGGGATATTAAGCGGAAAAAGAAATCTTGCTTGGATGATATTCTGAGATGGGATAGGAAAGAAGGGGAGGAGGACTTGAATGAGGATAAGCTAATCACTCGCAAGGAAGTCCAAAAGGATTTCAAGCGGGTTTTAGAAATGGAGATTATGTGGCATCAAAAGTCCAGGGTGCAATGGTTGAAGGAGGGGGACCAAAATACTACGTTCTTTCATAGGATGGCTTCCAACCGGAGGTCAATTAATCACATTCATTCTCTAAGTATTGGGGGCAAAATGGTGGAGACTGAGGCAGACATCCAATCTCATGTGGAGGATTACTTTAAAGCACTATATCAGGAGGATAGGCCTTTTAGGCCTAAAGTTGATGGTTTGCAATTGCCTATGCTGGATGAGGGTTAGGAGGATTGGTTGGAAAGGCCGTTCAAGGAAGATTAAGTCAAAAAGGTTGTGTGGATGCTAGATGGGGACAAGGCTCTCGGTCCGGATGGGTTCACATTAGCAATCTACAAAGCTTGTTGGGAGGTGATCAGGGAGGACTTAATGCTTGTGTTCAAAGATTTTCATGAGAAATGTAACAATACCACTTACATCGCCCTTATCCCTAAGGAGGGAACGGATAAGCTTTCGGATTTTAGGATTTTGAGCTTGGTGGGCAACACTTACAAAATTATATCTAAACGTCTGACGTTACGCCTAAAGGAAGTTTTGTCGGGCATTGTTTCAAAGGAACAAGGTGCCTTCTTGTAAGGGAGATCCATGGTTGATGGGGTTTTATGTGCAAATGAATGTATAGATGCCCGGATTCGCGAGGGAAAACCTACGGTGCTATGCAAACTAGATCTTGAGAAAGCTTATGACCACATAAACTGGGACTTCCTTATGTATGTGATGAGAAGATGCGGTTTTGGTCTGAAATGGAGGACTTGGTTTTGGAAGTACTTTAGTCTAGCTTCATTTTCAATCTTGTTAAATGGGGTGCCAAAAGGGAACTTTGGATGTAGCAGGGGCATTCATCAAGGGGATCTGTTATCTCCTCTCCTATTCCTTTTAGTGGCGGAGGTGCTGGGGGGTTTGCTTGGTAGGTTGGCAGAAGTGGGCTTGTTTGAAGGTTTTTCTATTAGTCAAAGTCAGGGGGGGTGGTTGTTTCCCATTTACAATTTGCGGATGATACCATCATATTTTGTGACAATTCCCAATGGTAGATTAGGATGTTGAGGTGCGTGCTCCGATGCTTTGAGGTGATGTCTAGCCTTCGCCTAAACTTAGCCAAAAGCTCGTTGATAGCTATTGGAGAGGTCCTTAACTTGGATCAACTTGCGGCAGACTTAAAATGCAGACAAGGAAAGCTTCCATCTACTTACCTGCGTATCCCGCTAGGTGCTTCTTATAAGCAAAAGGAGGTGTGATCTTTGGTTGATAGGATGAAGAAGCGTCTTAACGGTTGGAAGGCCCGGCTTCTTTCAAAAGGCGGTAGACTTACTTTGATAAAGGCGTCTTTGGCTAGTATCCATATTCATTATTTATCTCTCCTGGTCTTACGCCCATTTCAATTTGCTCTACTTTGGAGAAAATTCAACGAGATTTCCTTAGGAGGAAGGGGGAGGATGGAAAGGGTATGCACCTGGTTTCTTGGGAAAGGGTTTGTTCTTTAAAGGATAAAGGGGGTGTAGGAATTAGGTGTTTAAAATCCATGAATAAGGCTCTCCTTTGTAAATGGTTGTAGAGATTCGGGTCCGAGACTGGGTGCTTATGGAGGCAGGTGGTGGCTACCAAGTTTGGTCATGTGGATGGATGGGATCCTTCGGCTTTGAGGGGTCCTTATGGTCACATAGCCCTTGGAGGGGTATAATGCAGTTCATGTCCTTATTCAAGGAAGGGGTGGCTTTTGAGGTAGGGGATGGGAGACGGGTTAAATTTTGGGAGGATTATCGGTGCAGGGAGAGATCGCTCAAACAAGACTTCCCTAATATGTACAACCTGGCAGTGGCCCCACAAATGTGGTAGCTGCAAACGTTTCAGTTAATGGTGGGGTGATAGTGTGGAATCCGGCCCTTCGAAGGAATCTGTTTGATTAGGAAATCCCGAGGTGACTGAGCTTTTAGCTCATTTGCAAGCGTCGCACATCCACCCAAACCTTGAAGATAGGAAGGTGTGGAAGGTTGGCACAGGGAGTAAGTTCTCTGTCAAGTCTTGTAATGGGCACGTGAGTAGATCAAGGCCGTATGTTGGTCCGAGGAAGGATGTTTGGAATCATGGGCTTCCCCCCAAGGTTCAATCCTTCATGTGGAGAACGGTGTTGGAGAAAATTTCCACAATGGATGCTTTATGGAGGAAAGACTTCTCTTTGCCAAGTATTTGCCTTCTATGCTACCATGATGCAAAGTCTGTTTCCCATCTATTCATCCATTGCCCTTTCTCTTGGGAGATTTGGTGTGGTATGTCAAGGGATTTTGGAAGTACTTGCATTGTTTCCTCGGATCTTGGGGGCCTCTTATCCAGTTGGAGAAATTTGGCATTAAGCGCTTTTGGTAAAAGGTTGTGGAGTTTGGTTCCTACTGTAGTGTGTAAGGCAACTTGGCTGGAAAGGACCAACAAGGTATTCAAAGGGTTTTCCAAGCCAGCATGGCAGGTCTACAGGCGGGCCAGGGAGTTTACTTTGTTTTGGGCTATGATGTGTAAGGGCTATTATAGGTTGCCTAATGGGAACCTTATTAGGCATTGGAAAAGAAGTATAGGTCTCTCAGAGTTCTATTTGGGGTGGGATTTTCTTTTTTCTTGAGGGTCCTCCCTTCTTTCTTTCCTCTTTTTTTCCTTCTTGGTGGTTTCTTGTCCCCTGTGTATTTCTTGTTTGTTTGCCTTTCTTTAATAAATTTTTTTCTTATCAAAGAAAAAAAAAGAATCTTCTGTTTACATATAAAAGAAGTCTTAGTTCCATCATTCACATCTTTATCACAATAAAATGTATTAGATACAGAAAAGAAAGTATAAGTGTTATGGAAAATAATGCCCTGTAACACTGAGCTATGATGACAGCAACTTGTTCCCAGTTCTCACTCAACTTATAAAAGATGCATCAGCTAATAAACAACCATAAGTGATCAATCATCATGATACCCAAATACTTCAATATGTACCCAAACCAACATGATATGACATTGATTATGGTACTCACAACTGCATTGATACTTGTAAAATGTTCTAATTTTCTATTTCATTACTTATCAACTCCAAAAGATTTCTTATTTGTTTTTTTGCAACATATAAATTGTTGGAGAATGATATTAATATGTATTCAGGAACTAATTATGTAATGAGGGTGTGGTATCCTATACACATACTATTGATACACCATATATAATGTATAGTTGATCTATCCCTAATATAAATACCAACCATATGAGGCCAAGTACTCATACGATTCAATTCTCCATCTCTCTTCTCCTCTCACTTCTTTTGTTTCTCTCCTAATTACTTGCAGAAACAACCATCAACTAAACCAACTTGGTATCAGAGCTCACCAAGAAGTCAATCTAACAATACAGAAGAAGACGACGAGCTCAAACCCTTGCTGACGCCAGCGTTCACACAATTGATGTTAGCAGGTCGTGCGTGTGTCAGGGGTGGCCGAAGATAGATCTGGGATTGTCTTATATTATGGGGATTTTTGGTATTTTTTGAAAAAAATTTGAAGCTTCAAAATGGGTTTTTCGAAAGATTTTCTTCTGCAACCCAAAAACCCTCCGTTTTTTAAATTTGGATGATTTTGCTCACACGAAGGACTCTTATTTCGATTGCTTGAAAAGGAATGACCGTTTTTTGTAGGGGAACCTTTTAAGACAAGTCTCACAAAGTTTGGTTAAGGATCGAAGGAGATCTGTCGTTTTTCACCTCTGCCTTTACCGCCTAGGTCACAAATAGTGATGGTGCCCATTTGAATCCACTGTTTGATGTGTTGTGCTGCTTGGAATTCATGGATTTTGTTGGGGAAATGCGATCTGAGGATCTAATCGTGCTGTCAGTGACCTCTGCAACTCATGTCCCCTCGTGTCTTACTACACCAAATGGTTGGCCTACTATACTAAAGTGTTATTGTTCCCTATTTTTGGATAAATAACAAAGCTTTATTAAGAAGAGAAGAGAAAAACAAAAATATAACAATCAGGGGGAAACCCTAGCCTACCACTCCTTAGGGAGACTATTTTCCACATAGACCACTTAGGTTTTGACCCCCCAATTAGCAAGCCTATCAGCCAAAACATTTCGACTCCTATCCACATGGGATAGAGAACTACACAAAGATGACAACAACTCCCGGATTTCGTAGATGATAGAAGCCAAGTCCCAATTGCCGAGACCATTCCCATTTCCCCAACTAAAGACAGTCATAGAGTCACTCTCCACTTGACAATTTTTCAACCTAAGATGTCTCAATTCTCTAAGCCCCAATTGCAGACTTAATAGTTTCGGCTTTGATCACATTGCAAATTCCCAAGGGACCACAAATAGCACGGATGACATTTGAATTCTGATCTCGAATAACACACCCAAAACCAGCTTGAACTGGATTTCCTTTAGAAGCCCCATCAAAATTTAACTTATATGAGCCTACGGTAGAAGGAATCCAGAGCAACGAGGACTTAGAAATCCTTGAAGGGGACCAAAGCAAGGAGGAGACCCAGTCAATCAAGAAAAGGGATTAAGGAAGGTATTTGAATTCATCAAGCACAAATAGCCAACAACCCACTTCGCGCACAATAGATTCTATAACATCTTCTCTGGACTTGGAAATTCCTACAAAAAGCCTTGTGTTCCGTTCCTTCCAAATGCCCCACATAACACTAGGTATAAGGCAGTCCCAAAACATCCGAGCATGAATTCCCTGACCCCTTCCATACCATTGAGAAACAAAGGCTTTAATAAGATCAGTCCATTTTGGAGAAGAAATAATTCCAGATTTCTCCTATAAACCTACAATGAATAAAAATGTGGTTAGCGGATTCCATCCCTTGCTTGTAGAGGATACACCAATGAGGGGAGAGAGCAATATAGGGTCTTCTGTTTTGAAGCACATCCTTTGTGTTGATGCGATTTAAAACAGTTGACCACATGAAAGCTTTTACCCTGTGAGGAACAGTAGGCTTCCAAATCTTCTTAGCTAGAAAATCCGAATCAACAATACACACAGGGAGTAAGGCTTTGAACAAAGATTTACACGTGAAAATCCCAGAAGACTCAAGGGTCCAAACCCTCTTGTCAGGATAGGAGTTGGAGATATAGACATTCTCCAAATGAGAGATCAAAAGAGCAAGGATGTCCACTTCCCGATCAAAAAGGTCTCTTTTAAAAGTTAAGTTCCATTGATGGCCATGCAAAGAGGGAGAAAGAATATTAGTAATAACAGCATTGGTTTGGTTGGGACAATTTAAAAACCCTAGGATAAGTAATGGATAGACTTTGATTTCCCCTCAAAATATCTCTCCAAAATTTAATCGATTTTCCATCACCCACCACAAGGCGAGTATGAGGGAGGAAAAAAAGATAAAGCTTGGTGATTTGTCTCCAAATCAAGGACATATTCAGGAGGATAGTTTGAGCACAGTCCCAGCCATTATGA
>JAOXJP010078817.1:0-15046 GCA_025762735.1 Platanus orientalis
CAATCCTTACATATTGACTTTTCTAGCCTCCTAGTAAGAAAAAAGTCTATCTGACTTCTATTTGACCCACTTTTGAAGGTCACCAAATTTTCCTCTCTCTCCTCTTAAATCCTTCTTCTATCTTATTCACCTTGATTTACTGTTCACAACTTAACATTAACAGCATAATTCTTTTGTACTTTATATTCTCATTCTCTTTTATTTCTCTTACTTTAAATATGTTTCTATTAGTTTTCTTTTGATTTATTTATAACAATAAAAATCTATTATTAGAATCCTTTCAATCTCTTCTTTAATCATCTTTTAACCAATTGGAATAAACCCTAACAACTACAATTACCCACAGCCATAAAGGATTTAAAGTTCTAAACAACCAATCAATCTCATCATTAACACATTTTTTCACCTTACACATAAAAATAAAATAAAAAATAAAAAAAATCCCTAGAATCTAAACAACCAACAAAATGCAAAAGTCAACCCGGATTGTTGGTGATATTGCCAAAGGAATCGTGTGCTTCTAGTCTGCCTTGATCAACAAACTCCACATAATATATCAGTCATGGAAACCCTTGAAGTTGGTGGCCTACCACATGCAACTCACTCGACGTGTCTAGGGGCTGGTTCAGGGGGACTACACAGTTCTCTCCTTCATGGACTGAATCTTCTTCCACACTCTGCTGTCCTGCTGCAATCTTCAACTCAAGTTGAGAAGGGATAGATGATGGTCTGTGAAATCTTGGTCTTCTACATCTTCAGATTAGAGAGAACAAATCCATCTACTCCATAATAGCAAAAAGGTTCGGACCTTTTATAAGGTATTGATCTCCAAACACCACATAAATCCCGACTGAGGTCAAATACTAACCTCGGCACTTTAATGTTTTTTACCATCTCTCAACTGCATGAATGGAGCAGTAGACTTTTTGCAGGTTCAAATTCAATTCAATGGATATTTTGCCCATAGGAGTTATAAAAAAATTGAATTTTTTTTGCTGGAATGAGTCAAAATAATATAAAAAGTGGAAATTAGAGAAATAATAGGGTAAAAAAAAATTTCAATAAACTTCAAAGAATGCTAAAATAAATGTGATTACACACTCAGGGCTCAAAACACTACAAAAAGCATCTATGTTTAGTAAGTACGGGATGAATAAAGGACTAGCATGGTTGTTGCTGCACTGGCATAAAGATATGGTTTATTGCCATCCAAACAAAGTTCTATTTTCATTTTTTATTTTGAGTGAAGACTGGACATATATAGAATGAGTCTGGCTGATGTTGAAATGGATAAGTGGCAAGACTAGAGAATAAAATAAAAAAGAATCCATTTACGGAGGCTTGTATCACCATGGTTTCAAGATTGGCTGATTCCAATCCGGACCAACCAATCCAATCCACGATCTAATTGGAATCAGGCCAATCCTTAAGCTTTTTAAATAATTTTCAACACTTGATCTTCCAATCCAGACATGGATCGTTAGATCTGGAACGATATAGGATCGGGATCTGAGTTTTAAAAACACGTGTAACCCAATAGGTGATAAGATGACGGAAAGTTACTAAGTTCGGTCATGTGCAATGCAGACCAATAACCGTGCATAGTGAGGAGTGAGATGATGCAAGTTGAAAGCGTAAAAAGGATAAAAGGAAGACCATAATTGACTTGGGTTAAAGGAGTAACGAAAGACCTCGGTGCTTGCAACTTAACAACATATACGGCCCTAAATCAAGTGTTATGGTGGAACAAGATTCGTATAACCAACCCCTAGTAATTGGGATGAGGAGGTATGCTAAGGCTTTGGGATGTAAAAAGGGTGCTCTTCCATTCACATGGGATTACCTCTAGGGGCTACTTATAACAGGTTTGGAAGCCGGTGTTAGAATTCAAAGAAGATTAGCAGGATGGAAAGGCATGTACTTGTCAAAGGGAGTGAAAATCACTTTGCATAAATCGGTACCTGAGTCTTCCAACTTACTTCTTATCCCTTTTCGTGATCCTGTCCTCCGTTGCTAAGGAAATTGAAAAAATCCAAAGAGATTTACTTTGGGATCGATGGAAAGAGGGCAAAGGAATGCATCTCATCGCTTCCAAGGAGGTTTGTGCCCCAAAGGAATTGGGTGGTCTTGGAATTAGGAAAATCCGGACTACAAATAAAGCCCTATTATCTACATGGTTTTTTTTATGAGCAACTAAGAATTAAAAAAAAAAAAGAACGAGAAAGGAAAAAGAGCATACAAAGCAGCCAAACAAACTACAACCAACCAAAACAACCCTAAAAAACCAAAAAACTACACTACATCAACAATCAGGCAAAGTCCCCAACAAACATATGAGATTGCCCAACACTCCACTTAGCAATCTTGTCGGCCAAGGAGTTTTAAGCTCTAGGAACATGTTGAATTTCGGCATCCACTTCCTTAATAAGCAACCTAATCTCCAACATGAAATGATGCAACCTCCATGAACAACCCTTGCCACCCATTCCCCAAGTAATCACCGTTAGGGTGTCCCCTTCCAAGACACACCTGCTAACCCCCTTGTTTTTCGCCAACTTCAAACCTTCCAATAAACCCAATATTTTTGCATGAAATGCATCACAATGCCCTAACTGACCCCTTTGACCCCGGTGACGTTACCATAAGAGTCCTGCATATCACACACATACGTTGTCGGCCCTGGATTACCAAAAGAAGCCCCATCAAAGTTCACTTTATACTTCCCTAAGGCTGGAGGAATCCAAGGAAGAGAAGGGGCATGCTTGACCCCATTATAGCTTGAAATGCAAGACACCCAATCCTGAACCATGTCATTCATAGAGTTGTTATTGAACTCCTTAACACGGATCCAGGAGCTAATCTCACAAATAATAGAATCAATGACCGCCAACAAACCTGAAGCTTTGACTTCCAAAACTCTCTTATTTCTCTCCTTCCAAATCCCCCCCACACCACATCCGGAAGAATAACTTTGACTAACATTTTACCCCAAACTCCTTTTACCTCTCTACTCCATTGATGGAATAGGCCCTCCACAGACTCTAGCATAACCAAGTGAAGGGAAAGCGCTTGTTTGAAGTAGTTCCACATTTTGGACGAATAAACACACTAGATAAAAATATGGTTTCCAGATTCTGCATCCATCCTGCAAAAGGGGCACGTAGAAAGGGAGATATACATAGATGACCTTCTTCTTTGAAGTATCTCCATAGTATTTTGTCTCCAAGAAAGGAGATCCAAAAGAAGGCCTTAACCCTTCGTGGCACCGCTAAATTCCAGATATTGGAGATCGGAGCTTTAGAGATCAAGGGGTGGTCGTTGGTCAGAATTGAATAGAAGGACTTGGATGAAAAAAGACCGTTTGGGGAGGGAGACCAAATAAGGGTATATCCCCTTCATCACTGCTAACAAAAACCAAAAGGAGATCCCTCATAAGATTTCCCACAACGGGGATCTCCCACTCGTGAGGATCCCTAGAGAAGGGGAGATTCCAATCTAGCCCACCATTACTATGCGATAGAACCTAAGCCACCTTAGCCTCTTTGAATAAGGCAATGTGATAGAGACGGGAAAAAACTGCTTCAAGGGTAGTATCCCCTCACCACAAATCCTTCCAAAACCGAATTTTTAATCCATTTCCAAGGAGGAAGTGAATATGGGGATAGAAAAGATGACTCACCAGATTTATATGCTTTTAGCAAAGGGAATGAGACCGAGGGAGGTGTTGATTGCAATCCTAACCATTATCATCGGACCCGTATTTGCTTCGGATGATGGAATGCCACAAACTCCCCTGCTCCAATGAGTATTACCCAACCGAGCCGAATTTTTCTCCTTGATTCTATCCAAGCCAAGACCCCCTAACTCCTTAGACTTCACCACAACCTCCCATTTGACTAAATGATCCTTCTTTTGACTTCTCCCCTCCCACTGAAAGTCTCTCTGACACTTTTCAATCACAAGCACAACTTTATTTGGGACTTTGTACATGGACATGATGTACACCGGGAGATTGGATAAAGCCCCTTTGATAAGAGTGATACACCCTCCTAGAGATATGTAGAATCTTTTCCAACAAGTGAGCTTCTTAGATATCTTTTCCACCACTAGGTCCCAAAAAGTCACTACCCTCGGATTCCCCCCAAGCGGTATACCTAAATACTTTAACAACCATTTTCCTACCACGCACCCTAAGACATCCACAAATCTGATAAGACAGCTTTCATCCACTCCAATCCCCACCAAGAAAGTCTTGAACAAATTCACCTTCAAACTAGAAACCACTTGGAAGATCTCCATACATAACTCCATACTTTTGGCGTTATCCAACTCCGCCTTGAGGAAGAAGATTGTGTCATCAGCGAATTGAAGGTGGGACACCATGATTCTATCATCTTCGATAACAAAACCCTCCACAAGCCTAGCTTTTTCCACCTTCCTAATAATGGCACTTAAACCATCTGCCACTAGGATGAAAAGAAAAGGAGAGAGAGGGCCCCATTGGCGTAGACCCCTAGTGGCTTTGAAAAACCCTTTAGAGGCTGCATTCATTAAGATCGATAAATATGGCTCAATAATACACCCTTTCATCTAGAAAATCCATCTTTCCCCAAACCCTTTTTTTTCTAAGAACCCAAAAAAGAAATTCCTAATCGACTCTATCGAGGCTTTTCCCATGTCAATTTTGCAAACCACCCCCTTACTTCTCACCCTCCTCATCGAGTCCACACATTTATTTGCAACGAGAATACTATTCAGATATGCTTCCCTTGGTTGGATGAATGCACTTTGCATGGTAGAAATCACCCCTCCCATAACATTCTTTAACTGGCACGCCAATTCATGAGGACATCAGGTCCAGACAGGAGCTTCAAGTCTATTAGAGACGGCGCAGGAGGGTTGTGCCTATGTTATGGTTTCAGTAGGATATTTTGTTATGTGTTTTGTTCCCTAGCACATTATATAAGGGTACTTTTGTCTCGGTAGTGTATTTTAGAGGTATTTTTGGTATTACATGTAGTTAAGGTTATTTTGGTCATGTCATTGTGCTAAGGGGGATATTTGAGTCTTTATTTATATTAGGATGTAATAAGTCTGACCATGGGGGCTATAAAAACACCCCACACAACCAACAAGTTTTCTTATAATGAATAATATTCAATTGTGAGTTCACACGTTTGGCTACTTGTCTCTTCTTCTTCCTCCTCTTTTGATTGCAAGTGGAATGTAGTAAACCCTAAAATGGGTCTAGGGATAACCCTAGTTTAATGGTGGTAGTGGAGGTTACTCTCTCCCCTTGGGTCAAAGGTCTCTTTTTACTTTTCTTTTTTCATATTTATTTAAAATTTTCAGATTGTATCTTGCTGAAAAGAACCGAACTTCCTTGCAATCTTCATCACTAACTCACCTTCGTTGAAGTTTTTGACACAACACCTCTAAGAGGTTCTCTAAGGCTAAACGATTCATCTAAGAAGGGATTTACATCTGTTGCCTTAGTGTTTGAAGAGTTCATAATAACCCATCACAGTCTAGCCGTTAAAACCAGCACTAGAGGTCTTGCACGAGATTGAGTACAACTCCCATATGATAGGGATTTGGTCTTCAATCTTCCTACTGCTGGTAAGGGATTCTTGGATGACTCCAATAGTGGTGGGCCCCCAATCCTCATGGGCCTCACCTGATTGAGTAAAACCTGGTTTTCTCTCATGAGGCATTAAAACAGAGGAAGATAGCATTCAGAGAAGATTGAATACCTACTCATCTTTAGGAGTTTGGATGCAGGAATTTAGGAGGAACTTACTACCTCCCATACAATCCTATTGGTGTCAAAAGACTTCCCAAAGAAACCCTGAGTTGATCGAGCATCCTTCCTACTCTTCAACTATAGTGTGAAACCCCTGTTTTGGGGTATTTGACAAGAACAGCCATAGACTTCTATTCTTTAGGAATTTGGGGAAGATTTTTTTGCTAGAACATATAGACCCTGGGGAGCATCCCCTGGTAATTTTCAATTGGCAGCACCCTTGGGTTGAAGCTGATTCAATGCCCACTTCATCAGACCATTCACAGAAGACTAAGAAGGATCTTGGACTGAAGATTTAGGTTCCCTACACTATCAACAAGCAATCTACAATCAAGAACAGGTTTTAATCTCTATTGTGGACTTCCCCTTATTCCGTAATATGAGTTGTGACTGAAGGCATGATATGGTATATGATAACAGGTCGTGGGCTTTATTTTTCTGATATTATTCCCAGTTTTTTAATTCTGTTTTGTTACTCCAGTCAAGCTCTTATCCTGCCTTGAAGTTTCCTATATAACCATTCCCCAATCCCAACCATTCTCCCTCACTGTTGGTTTGACTTGAACCTTCATATAGTCATTTTTTTGTGTTTCAAAAATCTGGACAACAACCTATTATTTAATTTTCCCTTTCAATTAGTGAATGTCTTTCTTATATCAATTAGATACGATTTTTTTTTTTTTGTTACTTTATAGACCTTAATTCTCATCATGCTTATTGGACTTAACTAAATTTTAATCTGAATTCGTGTGTGGATGTGTAAGCAAGAATCTTGCTTATGTTTTGTCATCACTCTTAGTAATTTTATGCCTAACTCCTTGATGCACACACTCACTAGTCCATATGCATGTTGCATCACCAATACTCTAGAAATAGTCTTGTAAAGACTGCTCACCAAACTTATAGGCCGATAGTCTCCCATGTCCCTAGCCCCCTCAATCGTGGGGATCAAAACAAGGAATGTTGATCTCATTGCAATGCTTGTTGCTCCCCTATCAAAAAATTCAGAGAAAACCTTCATTAAATCTTTTTTTATTATATCTCAGCATTCTTGTTAAAAATGCATAGAGAATCTGTCAGGCCTCGATGCCTTAAAACCATCCATAGAAAAAATTGCATTTTTGACTTCCTCCTCTCCAAATGGATTTTCAAGCTCATCTACTTGGTCCCTAAGAAGACCACCCTAAAATAAGTTTTCAATGACTGACCGGTCTCACCCCCCTTCCTTCTTATACAACCTCTCATAAAAAGTAGCCTCATTTGCAATCACATAAAACACCATTATCTCCTCCCCACCCACCATAAGATTGAAAATCATATTCTTCCTTTTTCTCTCATTAGCCATCTTATGGAAGAAACTTGTGTTCCTGTCCCCTTTGCGAAGCCATTTACTATTAGCCTTTTGGTGCAAAAAAAACTCATCTTTGATGTTTCGCTCAAGACAACTCAAAGCCTTCCTTTTTTTAACCCAAAGATCATCAAGATTCCCCTCACCTTCCTCCACCATCTCATTAATAATAAGCAACTCCGCACTCATCTTTTCTTTATCAGCCTTAAGATTGCCCAAGGTTGTTTTATTCCACTCACGAAGCTTCCCTTTAACATACACAAGATTTTGCTTTCTCCCCACCCTCACACATGACACCCATTCCACTAATTATGCACTAAATCCTTAAAGGAGGGATGAAAGGTGATGTAGCATGCATGTAGGATTGTGAGTGTGTGCTCAGAAGATAGGAATAAAATTGATAAAATAAAAAAAATAAAAAAAAGCTAGATTCCTACTCGCAAGTTCACATGCTAATTCAAACAATTATTTAAATTAAGTTCATATGCAATCAAGGAATTAAGGATTATAAAATTACTAAACAATCAAGGACCTAATTATGATGTTTATTTTTATGAGTCATGGGGAAAGAAAAATTAGGTTTAAACTTAGGTCCAAAATATTATGTCTAAAAATTCCCCAAATATCCAAAATTAGGCTGAAGGAAAAGGAAGCAGTCTGGATTACCCTAAAGAAGGTATAAATAAATAAAAATGAATGCAAAGACATATTTTGTCAATCATAATATTTTAGGGAAGGTAGTTTAGGTCAGGGAATCAAAGCTTCAGCTCCAGACCTTATGCCAAATATGTTAAAAGTTCCTACAAGTTGGAGATTCAAAAAGAGAATAAAAAAGGAGATGTAATACCTGAAATTTGATACAAATTACCTCCTTGATGTTGTTGAAGATGATAGCAAGAGATATCCAAGGCTAAGAGAAGAAATTTGAAGCTTTTAAAAAATTTCAAACAAATTTCCTCTTCTGTATATAGTGCCGCCAGCCCATTAAAAAAATAAATAAATAAATAAATATATATATATATATATATATATATATATATATATATATATATATTTCATATGTGAGTCCTACCCACTAGGGTCGCCCAAGGGTTTGTAACTCACTGGGAAAGTCTCACATGCAAAGGGTTTTGTACGAGAGAACTAGAGTAGTTCTCGTGAAATCTCTTAAAACCGGTATTTGATGCCTGTGTGGTCTTCTAATAGCCACGATTTGAAATTTGTAAAAGCTTTGGGTATGGGATCTCTCCCCTTAGGATCATTCAGGTGTCCCTTAGGACTTATAAAGATCAGATTTCCAACAGCTCAAAGATTGAAGATCTGGTATTAAAACTCCTACGATCAACTCAAATAGAAGTGTTTCTGCCTCTATCTTGGACTCATGGCTGGAGTTTCAACATGGACAGATTTTAAGAGGAAGTGTTGTTGCAGTCTAGGTTGCCCAGGAGTCTAGTACACCCTAGAAAAAACGAAACATACAAAGCCTTGGTTGTTTGGGTTTGATGGCCAATCTCGTGCAAGCACTTTCGGAGCTATATTCACGCCTGGGAATGGAATGCACAAAGAGGATCGTCCAAGCCTTAGTGATGTTCTAAAGGCGTCGAAACATCCGAAGCTGTGAATCCTAGGCAATGGTGATCAATCTCCTTCAAACTGTCAGTTTTCAGCACACACAAAATCAAGGAAAAAATAGATAAAGAAAGAAGGAGGAAGAAGAACCTTTAACCCAAGGGGAGAAAGTGGCTTCCACCACTAGCATTAAACTAGGTGGAGACCTAGACTCATTCCAGGGCTTTAGGGTTCTTCAACCTACAACAAGAGAAGAAGGAAGAAGCCAAGAGCAACTCACGTTAACTTTTATTCAAACTTGCATAAGATACTTGGCTAATTGTGGGCTATATAAATAGAGTCCCCCGGCCCCTGGCTAGGCTTTGCTAAAAAAAATAGAAATTTGACCAAAATAGCCCCTCTCTACAACTCGCATGACTAAAATAACCCTCCACTACAATTATTAACAAAAATACCCCTAAATAACAAGTAAAGACTAATTTACCCTCAAAATTTTGTGCCCCCCTTTACATGAGACACAAATAACATAAAGAAAATAAAAAAAACACGACTAAAGTAACGGTGAACATGGACCACTCATCATCTCGGTCATGATGTCCCCATCAAAAGGTCCACATGTTCTTGAATCGAAATGGCTTTGCACCAAAACTTCGGGCACAAGAATGCAACACCACTAGCCAATGATCATAATTTAATTTTGTTCTCACCTCCTGGAAATAATGAGGGTAAAATTCCTCCCAATCCCCTGACACCAAGAATCTATCTAACTTGCTCAAAATTGGGATATCCTGCCCATTCGTCCATGTGTATTTAGCATAACACAAAGAACAATCATGAAGACCCCCCTCCGATACGAGCTTCTCAAAGTTACTCATACTCCGAGTGATCCTTCCACAAGGCCTCTTTTCGTTAACAAACCGAATCACATTAAAATCACCTCCCACTAGCTACAGGCCCACCCATCTATCTCACCCCCTTAAGCTCCTCCCAAAATTCCTCTCTATTAGAAGTCGTTGTCAAACCATACACCCTAGTAAACATCCACTTATGCCCAAGAGTAATGTTCGTAAGAATAGTTGAAATCGAAAACCTTCCAATAATCTCCTCAAAATGTCCAACAGTCACCAGATTCCAAGCACACAAAATTCCACCTGTAGTAACCAACAGCCGACACCACCATTCAGACAACTCATGCCTAAGGATCCACCTCACCAGCTTACTAGACATCTCCTTTTTAGTTTCTTGAATCATCAGAACATCCAGATTGCAACTCTTGATAGCTTCCTTAACCAATCTTCTCTTATCCACACCACCCAACCCACGCACACTCCAAGACAACACTAACATAGTGTAACCTTAGCTGAGCCCAATCTTCCTATTCTTTTTGAGATTTCCCCTACTCTCCCCACAAGACCGTCCTTCATATCCCACTCCAACTTCCTCAACTCCCTATTACCATGTTCCGTCTTGCATACCTTCCCCCTTGCATCCGACATCTTTAGATATTTGGAAAGTTTTACCTCATTGTCATCCCCATCACTGACTGTAAAGCCTATCTATCCACCTCTTTGTCACTACTATCATCTTCCAACTTATCATCATCTGCCCTTCCAATTCCTTCAACACCCTCCATCCCCTCCTCCCTGTAAGGCTAGCATTCCATCATCCTCGAAGAAGCAAGTAGATAATCAATGGAGGAACTTGCAACAAAAACACAAGGATAAGCAGTCACAGGAAACTAGCAAGCAGGACTTCTAGGGTTAATCATACCTGGACTACTAGAGAGGACACCAGTAAAGTCGAATGCCACATGTATACCGAAGGGAAGCCTTAATCAATATTCTGATTGCCAGCATGCGCAACCTCTGTGAAAGAGGAATAGTTAACCAATCTCCCGTACCCATCCTGGAACACATCAATCGACTCTTCCCAAACTTCTTTCCCCTCAACCTCATCTTGAGATAGGTATTCATCATCAGAGTCAGACACAGTCCTTCGGATGACAGTACCAGAACCTCCATCATAATTATCCACCTGATCACTAATTAGGGTAGTAAACACCATATCCTCACTGCCCGGAGTCATGTCATCGTTAACTTAACAATCATGCCCCTCCTCCTCAAACCACCCCCTATCGAAACCAGGTGTAATGTGACCCTGCAATCCCAACGAGGATAAAACTCTGTCTTAACTGCAATCTCTTCCAATTATGAAGCACGACGAGACCTCCCTTCCCTTCTTGCCACATCTAGAGCACCCAATCCTCACATTAAGACTCTTGCATCAAACTCGACGCAAGCTCCTCTTTATCCTGAGAGACAAGCTCGCGACTCGAAGTCGATACCCTCCCTGCTCCTATGTCCCAAGCATGGATAAAGTTTTGATCAATCTCCCCCTCACGGTACCTCTTCCTATCACAAGTGACGAGGACATCACTAGAATCAACCACGATTTCAAGCAACATCAGCGGGACGAACTTTTTCGTTCCGCAAAGCAAAACTAGGGCCTCTTGACGAAGACGATGGCTTGACTTTTGAATTAGTTTCAGGGTCATTTCTAGCCCCTGGTTCGACCGGTTGAACCATTCTTCAAACCCATCTTTGAGTTGGGCCGACACCAATGAACGTATTAGGCCTTTAATCAGTGGGCCTTCCATTCGAAGGCCCACCAACTTCAAATTTTGAAGCTTGAAAAGCCCACCTATCTTCAAACCCATCATTTTAACCTAGGGCAATTTCGTCAATTCTCCTATTATCTTCAACCTTCGCTATTTCCTCTATCCTTCCACCAGTAGGCATGCCGGAAACAAGAGCTCCCATAGAGATCTCCACCTCGACCACGAGAACACATTTCACCCCCTAAATCCAAATCGTCAGGACCCTGGGGACCTTGCTCAGGTCGCCACTAGCTACTTTAATACACAGAGCTTTCAAGGAACACTTCGAATGAATCTGCCCATCATCCTAGACAAAACCTCCACATAAATCCCTTATTTGCTTGAAGCACTCCTTTGTCTAGAGATTCGAAAGAAACACCCCAAATCTCCAACGATCTTTTCCCCTACAACAGAGATATTGTTACCTCATTAGATGCCATTGGCCATCATCTCAGAAGGATAACCCCTTCATCTAGCACAATCAGCCCCTTCAGTAGCAAGCCATCAACATCCACATTATTCCCAGGGAAGCAGATGGCTCTATTTGATGTATTACCCACAGGAGAAAGTCAAAGATCGCTGCACCGAAGGCCCCATTCCTTTAAAATCCTGGCTTCAACCACATCCTAAACTGGAGAAGATCCCCATGCCTCACAGAGCAACATATCCTCATGAATATAATCTGTCTTTGCAACCTTCTTGAAGACAAGTTTAGACTGTGGTGCTGGAATCAGACTACCAGCACCCACCTTCGCAGGATTAAAATCAAATGGGGGGGGGGGGAATCAAATGCTTCTTCAATTCCATCAATTGTCTTAGCACCAACACAATATTTGACCACCTTAAGAAATCAAAATCCGCAGGGATAACAATGAACGTATTCTTCTTGTCCTTTCTCCACTCTGTTATCTTGATAAACCATCCCCAATCATTCGACCCCCTTGAAAGAAAGATCGTAGCTTCCTTCAAATGTAGAGTCTCCCTAAAACCGACATCCTTTCTTGCATCTTTAGCTCTTATCAGAAACCCAATAACCTTGTCGCACAGAGTACCATCGAAGGAGATTACATGTGGTCGACCCTTAGCTCTCTTTGTGATGGAGAACAAACCATGAATGAGGAAATGAACTTATAGTGAAGGGTTATAGTTGCAAAGTATGGCCTGGCATCCTAATGGAAAATAAAATGGTTTGAAATCCTTACGGGGTGAGTTGTTGGAGAGCTATTATGGACCAAACATCCTCTTTTCTAAAAGGCATCTCTATAACAGTGGGTTCAGGGGATCATACTCGCTTTTGGAAGGATAAATGGTGTGCCCCCCGATCGTTGATGGTGGAAGCCCCTAATATCTATTCTATGGTGTAGAATTCAAATGCAATGGTCTCTAATTATTGCAGTATTGATGGGGAAGAATTGGGTTGGAACATCCATTTGATGAGGTTCTTAAATGATTGGGAAATTGATGAAATGGCTCATTTACTTGCCTCTACTTTACTGAAGATGCCAGCTTGCTAAGCTGGTAAAGTCTGTGGGTGTCGTACCATAGACCTGGGTTCAAAACATGTCTTCACCTATAATTACCTATAAAAAAAAATTATCCTAAATCGAGATCAATTTGTTATAAGGAAATGGACTATTGCAAGTAATGAGACTTTCACTACTCGATCTTGTTATGGCATGCTTAAAGATTGGGAAGAGTCGTCATTTGATTGGTCTCACCTTTGAGGATGAAGATTCCCTCTAAAGTGTTGTTTTTCATGTGGGTTGCTTGCAAGGGAGAGATTCTAACTAAGCCCATTAACAAGCCCAAAATCCATCCTACAAGGGACCCACATGGAAGAGAGATACGAATAATGTCAAATCCAAATTCTCTTATGTAAATAAGGAAATATATGCCAATAATGGAATATAAAAATTCCATAAATCACTTTCTCTCCAAACAGAGAAACTGCAACCAATTAATCAAACATAAAAGGTAAGGATAGCTAATCAATACTTTATCAAGGGTTTCATAAAAATCCACCTTTAAGTCTATAAATACACCCCCATTACATAATATGGGAACCTTTTGGAAGACTTAAAGTAAGAGAGCCCAAGAGAAAACAAAGCTCCAAAACATCTTTAAGGCCCTCCATATGTTTGAAGCTCTAAGCATTCTTTTTGTTTTCTCCACTGACTACAATTTATCATCAAAGAGAAGAAAATACCTTACAATTTCAAAAACATACCACAAATTCAACTCTAAGAGCAAGATCGTGGTGTTTCTCTCATTTTCAGATCCAGCATGATGCCCCAAGAAGAAACCAATACACCTACAATCAAGCATATCAAGATTCGAATCCAAGAAACACGCAGTCATGGCCAATGGATTTTCATTACAGAAATCATAAGTATAGTCTTCTATAATAGAATGTAATAGCAAAGAGTTATATCCCATTTTTTCAACACAAAATTCAAGCTAATTTTTTTGTAATAAAAAAAATTTTGAGTTTACACACAAAATTCGTGTTGACGATTTTTAGCATGCCCATTGGGACTTTATTTCCTTATATCTCAAGTAGACATCTAACTTCCACACATAACAATTGATGGCATCAAAGAAGAGTTCTATCGTTGTAGTTGATGCTACTATTATGGGAGGCAAGAAAGCCTCAACTAGCTCTAATTCATCCACTGCCATCTCCACCTCCAATTGCAAGCACCCAATGATTTGTACTATAACAAAAAGTGGAAACTCCCACTTGGTCGAGCCTCTCAACCATAATGAAATACGACAGTCTCTGAAAGTTATCACATTACATGTGACATCCAATCAAAAGGTGATCCCTCCATTCAAGGTCACGTCACCTCTACCATTCAAGCGAAGATGCTTCCAACTAGGTGTCAGATGCACACTCCAGCACTGGTTCTAGGTTTGAATCCTATTCTGAATCACCATCTAGGGAAACTACTCGAGCAACTCCATTGTCATCTTGCAATGATGACGGGAGCCATGATAGTTGAGAAAGGGAGCAAATGTCTTGTCCAAGATTTGGTATCTAGGATGGTGTCCAAGACACCAGAAAACGTCAAATGGAAAAAAATGGGTGGGAATTTGAAATTTATTTTAATTCCCACTCATTTTATTCCATATGATGTTCCTGCTGTCTTGGACACCAAATCCTGGACAAAACATTTATTTCAGTTAAGAAAAACTCATATGGCAGTCCATGTCCAAGTTAATGAAAACGGTCAAAGAAAAAGACCTCTAAATTGCCAACTTGCTTAATAAATTGAAACAAAATCACCCTATTGTATCAAGCCTTGGCCCTTCACACCCTCCAGGGTTCATTGGATCATTGCAATATGAAGAGGCAAAAGCCAACCATCTTGCAACATGAGACCCAAGATACACGTTAAGCATCTTATGCCCATCTTTCCGTATAATAATTTCAGAATACGATCATGCATACAATCCATGCTCAATATGGGGGTGTTCTAGAATCTTCCCTTGTGTATACAAAGCCAGACACCCAACGCATTGAGAATAAGCGCATGCCGGTAGGGTATCAGCAAGGTTCAAAATGTTGGTGTCGGTGGAAATATCGGTCAAACCAACATATGCATAAGAAAACAAATAGATTCATTAGGAATGATAGCTTATTTTAGTATACTTGTATTTTAATATTCTT
>JAOXJP010078828.1:0-15046 GCA_025762735.1 Platanus orientalis
CCCCAATAAGTTCAAACCACCACAGATGGAGATGTTCGATGGTGGCAGGGATCCTTTTGACCACTTGGAAGCCTACAAAATGCATATGAGCCTCCAGGCAACATTAGATGAGGTAATGTGTCGGGCATTCCTAACCACGATTAAGGGACCCGTCAGGGTATGATTTAGCCGGCTAAAGCCTAAAAGCATATCTAACTTCACCGAGTTAAGCTAGCAATTTTTCAGCCATTTTATTGGTGGCCAGAGGCACCACAAGCCGGTGACTCATCTCCTGAACATCAAACAAAATAAGGAAGAATCGTTGTGAGATTACGTGTCCTGATTTAAGAAAAAGACTCTGCAAGTCGATGATGTAGACGAAAAGATGGTGGTGGCAACCCTGATAGTGAGATTAATACCCTTCAAGTTCCTATTCTCCCTATCCAAGAACCCCTCGACCAAAATAGCAGACCTCATGGTGAAAGCACAACAACACATGAATGCTGAGGATGCTCTCAATGCCAAGCAAGAACGAGACGTTGGGCCCAACCTGCAGCACAATAAGAGAAAGCGGGAGCAGCAACAGCCACCCCTAGAAGATAGAGGTCACCGGGCAAGAGAATGAAGTGGCAGCTAAGGAATCAAATCGCGAGTCAACCACCCCCAGAGTAAGTTTTTGAACTACACCCCCTCAATGCACATGTAAAGCAGGTATTTGTTCACATACGGGACGACCCTAGTGTCAAGTGGCCCGAAAGAATCCGTGCTCCATCAGAGAAATTGAGTTGCGATAAGTACTACTGTTTCCATCGGGACGACGGCCACGACACCAACAACTGTTTTGACCTGAAGGAACAGATTGAAGCTCTGATCTAAAGAGGCCGATTACAAAGGTTTATCATAGGGCCTCAGCAGATTAGACATGAGAATACCCGTAGAGACCCCCCGACCCAAGAAGAGAGAAGACCTGAAGAGCCCATTGGGAAGATATGGGTGATATCTAGGGGCTTCGTGGGAGGAGAGTCTAGCTCAGCCAGGAAGTTGTATGTGAGGCAAATCCATACATTAAGGAATCTACATCTCACCATGATAGAGAGACCAACGAAGCAGCTCAAATTAGAGTGCCCACCCATCACCTTATTGGCGAAGGATGCCCGAGGGGTGAGCCAACCACACGATGATCCGTTGGTGGTAACATTGGTCATTTTAAACTATCTCATGCACCGCATCCTCATCGATAATGGTAGCTTAGCAAATATTCTTTATCTTCCCGCCTTTGAGCAAATGAGAATTGGGTGGGACAAGTTCCAGCCCATCCAGACACCGTTGGTGGGATTTACAAGCGACCAGCTGCTCCCGTTGGGAACAATCAGCTTGCCTGTCATAGCAGGCAAAGGAGAACGTCAGGCGACCAAAGCAATAGATTTCCTAGTGGTCTACTGTCCGTCAGCCTATAATGTAATACTCAAAAGTCTTATGTTGAACAGGTTAAGGGCGGTCACACCAACGTATCATCTGTTGATGCATTTTTCGACGAATAAAGGAGTCGGGGAAGATAAAGGGGATCAAGCAGCTGCCATGGAATGCTACATAGCATTACTCAAAAGAGGACCAGGTAACAGAGAAAATATGTCCATCGATAGCCTAGAAGTCTGAGATGAGAAGGCTCAAGTATTAACAGAGCCGAGAGGAGAGTTAGAAGACATTGTCCTCAACCATGACACGCCTGATGAAACCACATGGTTGGATCAGACCTGCCAAGAGAATTCAAGGTCCAACTGCAGGACTTCCTAGTCAAGAAACGGGATGTGTTCACTTAGACACATGAGGACATGCCGAGGATAAACCTAGAGTAGTCGTACACAAGTTGAATGTCGACTCGGTATCAAGGCCTATCAAGCAGAAGAAGATAAACTCTACCGCGGAGCTTAATCAGGCGGTCGCAAAAAAGGTAAAAAAGTTACTGACAGTCAGTTTTGTGAGAAAAGTTTACTATCTCGACTGGCTAGCCAATGTGGTGATGGTACGGAAGTCGAATGAAAAATAGTGAATGTGTGTCAATTTCACCGACTTAAACAAAGCATGCCTAAAGGACAATTTTCTGCTTTCAAGGATCAACACGCTAGTGGACTCAACAGCAGACCACCAAACCCTCAGCTTCATGGATGCCTTCTCAGGGTATAACCAAATCAAAATGTATAAGCCCAACCAAGAAAAGACCGCCTTCATCACCAATTGGGGGCTCTACTATTATCAAGTGATGCCCTTTGGATTGAAGAACGTCGGAGCTACCTACCAAAGACTAGTCAACGAGATATTCAAGGGTCAGATCGGAAGGAATGTCGAGGTGTATGTAGACGACATGTTGGTAAAGAGCCTCCAAACCGAACAACACCTCTCGGACTTAGACGAGACCTTCCAGACCTTGAGGAGGAATAACATGAAGCTCAATCCCGGTAAGTGTGCTTTCGGAGTCTTAGCTAAGAAATTTCTTGGCTTCAAGGTGTCCCATAGGAGAATAGAGGCAAATCCTAAAAAAGTAAAGGTAATCCTCGATATGTAAGCACGAGAAGCACAAAGAAAATATAGCGCCTAGCCGGCAGGGTCACAGCTCTTAGCAAATTCATCCCTCGTGCTACTGACAGGTGCTCACCCTTCTTCCGCCTGCTAAGGAGGGCGTTCCACTGGGATGAAGAGTGCAACAAGGCCTTTATCAAAAACAACCTCAACCACCTGCTGACGATCAATCAGCAGAAACAAGGGGAAGTGCTCTACGTGTACCTATCGGTGTCAAAAATAGCATTAAGTTCAATTCTATTAAGGGAAGAGGACGGGGCACAGGTGCCCGTGTATTACACAAGCCAAGCCTTTCGGGGAGTAGAGGGAAGATACCCGAGGGCAGAAAAAATGGTATTTGCTTTGGTCATCACCGCTTGGCGATTGAGTCCCTATTTCCAAGCCCACACCATTCTTGTCCTAACGGACCAACCACTTAAGACGATACTGCATAAGCCTAAGACTTTGAGAAGACTAGTAAAGTGGTTAATAGAATTAAGCAAATTCGACATTGAATACCACCCTCGAGGGGAAGTTAAGGGCCAAGCTGTCGCTAACTTCATCGCTGAGTGTACCCACGACCAAGACACCGAGCCCGAGCTAAAGGTCACACCTCAAGAAGGAACCAACCAGGATGAATGGGTCGTGCATGTGGACGGATCCTCCACCAATGCTGCTGTAGGTGGAGAGGTCGTCTTGATCACACCAGAAAAAGTGAAAGTCGAATATGCCATTAAATTCGGGTTCAAAATAACCAACAACAAAGCCAAGTACGAGTTAATGACCACGGGGTTTCATCTTAGTCGCGAGCTTGGGGCAAAGGAGGTAAAAGTCAAGAACGAATCCCAATTGGTGGTTGGGCAAGTACAAGGGGATTATGGGACAAAAGATGACCGAATGAAGCAATACCTCGCCATAATAGAGGAAGAAAAGTCCCATTTTAAACGCTTCATCATTCAATGAATCCCCTAGGAGGCCAATAAAAATGTCAATAGGTTAGTCAAGCTTACATCATCCGCCTATGATGACCTGGCCCCAAGAATCTTAGAATACCTCCCTCAGTCTAGTATCAAGAGCAAGAAAAAAAGGAAGGTCAACATGGCCAACCCCATGCCTGGATGGGCTAACTAGATAATAAGATATTTGAAGGATGGACAACTGCCTGAAGATAAGAAGCCAAGAAAATAAGGATGCGGGCTAGTCGATATCTGTTACTTAACAATGTCCTCTATAAAAGAAGCTTTACACTCCCTCTACTCAGATGCATGTCTGAGGAAGCCGACTACGCACTCTGAGAGATTCAGGAAGGAGTATGCGGGAATCACTCGGGAGGCAGATCTATGGCCTACAAAGCAATAAGGGCCGAATACTATTGGCCTTCCATGTAGAAAGATGCCGCCCTCCTCGCCTAAAGGTGTGACAAGTGCCAACAGTTTTCTAGCATCTCCAAGAAACAGATAGAAGAGTTAACATTTATAACAGACCCGTGGCCCTTCGCATAGTGGGAGATCGACATAGTTGGCCACTTCACAAGGGAAAGAAGCAAATGAGATTCTTGGTGGTAGCTATCGATTACTTTACTAAGTGGGTGGAGGCTGAGGCCTTGGCAAAGATCACCGAGAGAAACATCCGGAACTTCACTTGGAAGTCCATCATCTACCGATTTGGTATTCTCCGGGTCATCATTAACGACAATGGGAAGCAATTCGATAATGCCTAATATCAAGAATTCTACGTAGAACTCAGCATAAAAAATCATTTCTCCTCGCCAGCTCACCCCCAAGCCAACGGTCAAGTAGAAGTCACTAATAGAACCCTCCTGAATATAATAAAGAAAATGCTCGAAAGGTCAAAAGGCTTGTGACCCGAGAAACTCCCTAGTGTCCTGTGGGCATATCGCACCACTGTGAGAATTCCCATAGGGGAGACACCTTTCTCATTAGCCTTTGGAACCGAGGCGGTAGTACCAGTGGAGATCGGGATGGCTACCCACTGAACGGCAATCTTTGACCCAGAAAAGAACGAGAAGGAACTCGGGAACAACCTCGACTTGCTGGAGGAGAAAAGGGATGAGGCTACACTGCGAGTAGCCATCTACAAGTAAAAAATAGTTAAATACTACAACTCCTGGGTGAAGGCAAGGAAGTTCACTGTTGGAGACCTAGTGCTTAGAAAGGTCACCCATGCAACTCAAGACCCAATAGAGGGAAAACTTAAGCCAAATTGGGAAGGGTCATACCGGGTGATGCAATGTAATAGGCCCGGGACTTACCATCTCGAGACAATGCGAAGGGAGCCTTTACCACTGCCCTGAAATGTAGAACAGTTGAAAAAATATTATCAATGAAATTCAAATTGCAACACTGACTATCAGAATGTTTTGAACTACGAAGGGTTGATAGTGGTCACGAGGATGACCCGAGCGACACCAGGTCACGAGGATGACCTAAGCGACACCTGGTCATAAGGATGACCCCAAGTCACGAGGATGACCCGAGTGACACCTGGTCACGAGGATGACCCGAGCAACACCTGGTCACAAGGATGACCCGATCAACACCTAGTCACGAGGATGACCCCTAACTGCAAGAATGGCACGGCCTTTGGCCTCTCAGGCTACAAGACTAGCCCGGGGTTAAACTACGAACCCTCAAGTCACGAGGATGACTCCTAACCAAGAGGATGGCACGACCTTCAGTCTCAAGCTACAAAGAGCTCTGAATCTTCATGACAAGCTACCCCCGGCTTAAGAAAATACGAAGTAAAGAAGCCTCATAAATCAACCTCAGCCTCACCAAAAGTGGTTATACCATCAAGTGCATCCACACCTTCCCTCGTGCATTACTAAAACCTAGGCTAACATGTAAGTATCCCCGAGGACACTAAATAGCAGAGGCTTAAGCCTGTGAAAGTGACGTTGGGAATCCTCACATGCCGAGACGCTTGGCCGACCCAACACCAAAAACCTTTTTATTCAGTTATTGCACACATTCAACATTAAAGTAATTAACTATGAGGAGTCCCAATTCTAAGTAATTGTCACACTTATAAGGGGCCTACTACCACATTAGACATCTACTATAATAACGACAAGGTAGAACCTCTACGTGCCGACGCCTGGGAAGCTTCTATCTCTAACTAAGTCTCTCGCTACTCGAGAAATAGGGGATGACCCCAGGGACATTAACACTCGTCCAGGTTCTTCCCTACCAACCATTAGCCACGAAGAATTCACGAATGACACGACATTCACATCAACACTTAGAAATTCAAGGAAATTAGAAACAACATACAATTAACAAAAGATTTTTCATTTATATGCATATATAGAATGTACAGCATAAAAAAGGGGGGCAAAGACTATTCCTCGGGGTTGGCATCCCCCATTACAATGTTTGGACCCTCGGGTGCAATAGTAGACGCTTTGATTGTCCCCTCGACCACCACTTCCTGGCCCTCGACCATCTCTTCCTAGACCTCAGCCACCTCTTCCTCTTCGTCCTCGGGTTTAGTCCCTTGGGGCTAGAGGGACGAGAAGTCAACATCTAGGAATCACTCTGATGCGACCTCTCTGAACTCCTCCCACCCCTCCCTGAAACAATCGGCCTTAACGAGGCCGAAAGCGTCTGAGGCTGGGTACTCTGCCTCGACCTCCTAAGAGGCTTCCTCCCGCATCTACCGCCTCTCCTTCTTCCTCTCCGCCTTGAGCTCAAAATATAGCCGTGCCAAGGTCTCCTCCTTTGCCTTCTTTCTTGTGCTTTCGACAGCCGCCTTGAGCTTAGCCTCGACCCTGAATGCGCCGATTCCTCTTAACCCCAAGATCATTCCTGGCACGAGTGATCTCCACCTCTGAGTCCCGCAAACAAGAGACCAAGTTCTCGATGTAGGCCTCTTGCTCAGTTACCTTCTTAGCCAGGCTCGAGCGGCCTTCCTCTGACAACTACAGCCTCTTCTCGAGGCCAACAATCATCGATGGCATCCTCTTTAAAAACTAAATAATCATTTCTGGCCTTGGCAAGGCGGTCGAGATTATTTGTTTTGACCTGCTCGCAGTACTTATACCTCTTAATAAAGGTAGCCATCAGAGCCACGGTCTACAAAAAATATATACATATAAATAAATAAAGGGGGAGAAAGTGAGAAACTAACTTAAAACTAAACAAAAAAAGGAAGAAACAATAGACCAAACATCTTACCTTGGCCATATAGTGCATCATGTCTCAATGCACACCAGTTAGGGAAAGCTGCTTCCTTAGATACTCGACATCGGAGGTGAGGACGCTGTCCAGAAGAAAGGCACCCCCGACACTGGTCCTCAATAGTTAGGAATCTGGCCCGAGGATGGAGTCATCAGCTCCCTGATCGGGGGCAAATGTAGAGGGCGTAGCCTTAATAGAACGGTCCTCAATTATGGGGGAAGAAGCCGGGGGAACAACTGAAGTAACGGGGGCTAAGGAGGATATAGAGGCCTAGGTCTCCATGCCAAGAATCATGGAGACGATTGGGGAAACGACCTATTGTGAAGTCATGATAGGAACCCTGCTCGAGGAGGAGGGAGAGCGATCCTCAGTGTCCTCGTCCAAGTGGACGATGGGGATTGTAGTGGGAGCTGGGGGCACCGGGATGGTCTCCAGAGCAGCAGTCTTAGAAGGTCCTCCAGGGAGGATATAGCGCTCCCTCTTCTTTAAGGTCGCGGCCACCTCCACTCAGGCTGTCGACGGCTGAGGAGCCTTTTTACCCCCAGAGCCACATCCCTGATTTCCTTGGCCTTGCCTAGAAAACTTTTGTCGGTCTTCATGGCTGCAAAATGAAAAACCCGAGGTCAGAACATAATAATAAAAAAAGGAGGAAAGGAGGGGTGTGGATGCATTACCAGAGGGGTCAGGACTAAACCCGCACTCAAAAAACTTGGCAAGCGTGGCTAGGTCCTAGAAGGCGTGGATGGGTAAATTCACGACCCTCTTAATGCGATCCTCCTTGTTAGATGTCTCGCCTACTTCGACAGCTATACATAAAAAAAATTTAAAAATGAGAAAAGGAAAAAGGGTGCAAACACATTAAAGACAAAAAAATGGAGGGAGAAAATCCACACGACAGGAAGAATGACCGCTTACTTATTAGGCTGATGACTGATGCCCAATGTCAGTTGAACTTCACCTCCAATACCTCGCCCAGTGGGCATTCCTAGTTCTCACCCGAGACAAAAAAAGTATTAGGTCTTCCACCCGCTACATGAACTCGGAAATCCCATCACCAAAGTCATTGGTGGGTCCCAACTAGTGAAAAAGAACCAACCCGGTTCTTGTTCTTTAACCACATAGCAGCAAAAGAATTCGCTTACAGTGAGGTGGTGCTAACGTTGGAAGGTCAACTCCCACAGCACCATACACCTGATGGCTATCCACCAAGCATTTGGCATTAATTGTCTGGGTGTCAACCCAAGACAGAGCAGTAGTTTCCTGAGGAACCAGGGAACTGGGAACCTAAGGCCCATCATAAGGACCTGCTCATATAACACGACGTTATTGCCTGACACTTCAAAAGCCCGAGCCTCCTCTAGGGCAATGAGGATTACCCCCTCGAGGATTTGATAGGCCGTGCAGTACTGGGTGAAGGTCCTTGCCCCCAACTCGGAGGCGTATTAGGCGACCTTGAAGTCTTCTTCGGGAACAATCTCCCTGGCCACACCCCAAGAATTAGTCAAGGCAAGCTCGGTAGCCTGCCCCGAGGGAACTTGTCGGACTTTCGAGAAGTCATTGGCCCCATTGACCATCCTATCGACAGTATCCCTGGCACCATATATTCTAATAGTAGGTACCGGAGATATAAAAAAATAAAAAAAATGAACGATTGCCGGAAGGTGAAAAACCCGCAAAGCTAACTGAAACAAAGAACTTAAGAAAGACGCTGACGCCAACAAGAAAAAAAATGATGAATGAAATGAAATGATGAGGAACCTAGGGAGAGAATTACCTTGAGAGAAAACGAAAGCAAGGAGGCTGGAGAGGTAGAAAGCTACCTCCAAAACGAACAAAAACAGGCCACCAAAAAAAGCAACTAAGGCACCAACTAAGGTTTTTAGGCCACTGGGAAGCGTCGGGAGTTACCGGAGGCAATTGGTAACAAGAGATTGAAGATGGAGAAAATAGAGAAAACCTTAGTACCGGAATAGGTATTTATAGGAGGCCCGAGGAACTCTCAACCCTACACAAGTCATGAATCCTAGGGTCAGCGAAATAGACCCGGGAAACGATGAGGCGCACGAATCTCAAAAAAGTTTAAACATTTGAATTTGACTGTTGGATTGGCATGGGATGCAAAACAACATGACAGCTGACACGACCCGTGATTAATGTAGGCACGCCCCCTCGATTACTTGCGCTCATTGAATGCGAGGTAATCATGAGCCCTCATACTCAGAGGTTGTCTCGATAACTAAAGGGACGCGCCGCCCATGCCAGGGTGGCAGATAATAGTCATAAGTGATTTATATTCTCGTGTCTCGTTAACTCGACCAGAGAATAGGGGGCAACTGATGGGGAAGATCATACCCCGACTTAAGACCAAACACTGATAGCTTGCCTATTGTCTGGCCCTAGGCAGCTGTCCCAGAGGGTCCCGAGGATGTCCCACTCAGGGACACGCTCATCCGGGCTCTCGACGAAAGAACCCCGAGACTTAAATTATGGTCCCAATGCCCCATAAAAAATCTCTACCCAGGACACCCGAGACCTAGAAGGCCATTCAATCCCGAGGGACCTAAAACCCTCCACTCCTAAAGTTGGGCTACCCTTTTTCGTTGGAACCCTAATACCACCCGAGACCCCGACTATATGACTTAAAAAGGAAAAAAACACACCTGGAAACCGTTACACAAATTGCATGACCTCTGTGACAAATCTGTCAGTAGGCCTACCAAATCTGAAGAAAATGACAAAAAGGACAGGAGACAGGAGGGATGCGGCCAAGAACGTGGGCAACAATGCCATGCGAGAACGTGGGGGGAAAAGCAACTGACGAGATTCACCTAATACACCCCCAACCCGGGCCTATAAATAAGGGGTATTATTTCATCTACCAGTTATGGGATTTCAAAAACCCTAGCAAGAGATTTTTTCATTTTAGCTCCCCCTACTCTTTCTGACTTGACCATTGGAGGACTAAAGCTGGCACTAGTCCCCTGACCTTTGTCTAGTCTCATGTGTGCAGAGCCTGCTTTGCAAAAGACTGGGTTGATTGTTAAACATCTGGTTGGTGTAAAGGGAGACCCGTTCTCCGATACACCATCACATTACATACCACAACAGTATATAGAGAGCATGAAAATAAGATGATTAAATCTAATCTAACATCATAAAGGAAAGGATCACCTCTTCCATGGGTTAGGGGAAGAGTTGGTTGCTTAGGTTTTTTCTTCTTCTTCTTCCTTCTCTTCTTTCTTTTTCTTTCTTTCAGATTTCTATCTTAGAAAATCCTCCCTCTTTAGCATGAAATTAGGGTTATTTATAGGGGTGTGGTTGGAAGGCTAAGATCAATTCTAAAGCTCTAGGAAGATCAATGGCCAAGAATGAATAGATTAGGGGGAAAGCTTCTTATCCTATTACCTGAGAACAACCAAGGGCCAAGATTAGAAGGCGAGTGGATAATTGAGTGATCAAGGGTTAATATTGGAATCAGGGTTTGCAAAAATAAGTGGATAGGATAGAGTGGTTAAGAACCACTTCATCCTTAGGGAAATCAAGGGTGAGAGATGAAACTTGGGTCATGAGCTACTACCTTTAAGTGGTTAAGAACAATCAACGGATGAGGTGGGTTTTGCTAAATGAGGGATTAAGGATGAATCATATGGATTATTAAAATCTATATGATTAATCTTAGAAGGAGTGCATAAGGGGGATCCACATCTAAGGGCTATGGATAAATCCCTTAGTGTGAATGCATTAATGAGCCAAAGTCCTAAGTCTTTGGCTCAGTGTAATAATTATTTTTTTATGGAAAACATCCTCTTATTGTACAACCTTCCTTTTTTGGTTCATGTGCTCGAAAACACGAATACTTAAAGTGTGTTTTTGAAGTCTCGGATGTTTTGGTTGCAATGGTTAAATCGAAAATAGATTCAATAAGTGCAAGTCAGGGAAATTAGGGCTTGATTAACCTCAAAACCTCTCAAATATTTTCAAGAAAGGAAAGATGGTCAAATCTAAAAATTGATACCTAAGTAGGAAATCACACTTGAAATCCTCTTCCCACAAGTGAAAAATCTTGGTTGTAAATGTCATTAGAGTTAACTGAATTTGCCATGGAAAATCGATGGGTTAAAGATCACTAAAGCTAAGAGAGTCTCGGAGCCGTAGAAACTGATAGCCTGGTCTTTGGATTCCTAGCCAATCTATGCGCACTGTCTCATTCGCGAATAAAGATCTTGATTTGCCACCAAAAGACCAAGATTCGATTGTAATGAATGTTACACTTTTAGGAATTCCCATAATGTTGGGGATCAAACAGCCAAAATGGATATAAAATTTAAAACACCTGGACCTAAAAAGAATCCATAGAATAAAAAATATATATAAAACAAGAACAATTGTGGAAACCACACTCCAAAAAGAGCAAAAGTTGGGTAATATCACTACTCGAACTCTTCACGTATGTCGCAACCAACACCAACCTCAAGCTAGCATAGAGTTCAAAAACTTAATGCTTTTAACCAAGTTCAAACCTTTAAGGGGGCTTGAAGATAATAAGCCATCTAGAGGAAGGAGGATATTATCCCCTAAACAAAAACAAAGGAGAAACATTGCTCAAAGGCAAAGGGCCAAAATCCATAAACTCCTTCATGAGAAATAAGAAGTGGGTAACATACCAATTGATGCACTTCCATTGTGGGCACATCCATAAAGGATTGACCCATCTTTGCCTTCTTATACTAAAGGAAGCTCGGGTTATACACCTTACGTTGGTAAAGGCAAAATGTTTAAACCTAGACAAGCAGCAGTATTGGTCGCATGAGCAAGAAAGGAAGTCCTTGCCAATACCCCAAGCCCTTCTAGATCTTAGCCATGAGCCTTTAACTCTACATGCATGATGACTAGAAATTAGCTAGTGTCAACACCTAAATTTTGACTCGGATCATCTAATGGAATGAAAGAATATTAAAGCAACACTTAGGCATCAAGACTCTAAGCAACCCTAGTTTAGGGAGAGCAAACTAGACTCTAGGAGGTTAGGCGTCTCTTGTGAAGTCTTCCCCAGGTATTTCGATTGCAAAAAAAATCACTTGTATCATGCCTTATGTAATGCACCCCAAAAGAACAGTCTAAAAAGCATCATAAGCGAAGAATTGTCATTTTACCCATTTTTTCCTCACATGTAGAAAAATTACCATTTTATTCTTTTGCCTACAAGATTTACCACTGGACCCTCAAAAGACCCCTAAGGCTTCTCTCATTACTTGAATGGTGTCATATCAGGTCTTGCACACTCCAATCTCCACCACCTTCAAGGAACTTATCATAGGAAAGTCTTTCTCGAAACTAGTGACAACTAATTTTCCAACCTCTGAAAACTCATGGTTAGAAAATGACGCTCAAAAAGCTCTCTAAGATTTGTCTAGTGTCAGAATTCAGAGAGGTTAGTGGCCACTTTTCAACCTTGGCCTTATCTTCAATCAGTTGTTTCACCGAACAAAGGCATCCGAAGTCTCAAACCCCCATGAAATCTTAAATCTTCCTTGGGGGGTGAAAAATCAGTTCTGGCTGCATTTCACCTATATAGGTCCAGAATGTTTTTCGGACCTCCAAATCTTGACAAGTCAATTCCCATCTCTCCAAATTTAAGAATCAATCAACTTAGTTTTTCCAAATTACTTCAAAATGAGCTACACATTTAGGCCAAGTGTCGTGCACTCCGTTAAACCCCGGGAATTCATCAGAACTCCAAAATTTAGTATGTTAGTGGTCATCTCTTGGCAACTCCAAGACCTTTGAAAGTCCATCTCCCCCAACTTTCTCGATAACTTATACAAGCCTACTCATCACTTTTTGTCCAAACCAGGATAAGACTCAGTTTATTGTATTTAGCACTCAATGAGTCCCTAAGAACTCTCTCGGACTCAGAATCCAGCTAGGTTAAGACCATTGTCTCAGTTTTATCCCTATCCTCAAAAGACTATTTCTTGAACCAAGACAACGGAGGATGTTTGCTAGCCCAATACTGCTATTCTCCAGTGAGCTATAGGCATAGTGTCTTATCAAACGACCCAGATTCGAAAAACCCTCGGTAATTGCCAGGGAATCTGTTGGATGAGCTGTCAGTTCCTACTGATTCTTGACTTTTTGAACCTTAATACAACATGAGCCTAGGTTTCCACAGAAACTTCCAGTAATTTTAGTGATATTTCCTACCAAGGTCATTCACCCGATTGGAAACAGGTTTTTGAGCGCGATTGAAATCGTAATTCAAAGTAGTCTGAACCTATAGCTCACAAAATATGGGGGACATCTTTTATCTAAAGATCCCATAAATCAATTTAACCACCTTGCCCCTCCAGTATTTATTGAGAGATTTTTTAGGCCAATAAACCCTTGATTTCACCCATACTCTTATCATAATTTAGTTCCAACTAATCCATTGCAACCGGAACATCCGGGACTTAAGTAGACATTGAGTTCGCGTGTTTTTGAACACGAGAACCCATAAAATGAGACAAATAAGTAAGAAAAAAATTTAATTCATTTTGGGTTAATGAGCTCATCCTTTTTGGATTTTAGATCTCACATCCCACCCATTGATCCCATGCAGCCTACCTTAAATCAAAGCCTCTAAATATCCCAAATTCAAATCCTTACCTTGCATCCTACACCCCCACTTGAGCCTAAATTCCTACTCATTTTAGTTCAACCAATGGAAGGGGAGCCTTGTTCCCCACACCAATCAATCATAGACCTCTTAAACCCCAAGAGTTAATTCTAACCCTTAGCCCAACCAATTTGGGCCTATAAATGGACCAAATTTCATGCACATTTGGGTTGGTTTTCTTTTGAGAAAATTCCAAAGAGAAAAAAGAAAGAAAAGAAAGAGAAAAGAGAAGGAAAATAAAAGGAAAGTGCAAACCCTAACCCTAATGTAAGCCTAAAGGGTGTTGAAACCTAGTTAATTAGTTATTTTATTCAATTATGATGTTGCTTTGATGTTCAATTTAATTCTATTATGCTCCTCTAATTTGGGTTACATAGTAGAGACACAAAGGTTGTCTCTACTACACTTATTTTTTACTCTTGTTCACTCTCATTTTTTGTGATTTTTCTACAGACATATGGGTTCAAATTTTGATGGTAGGCTCTTGAGAATGTAGCCTAACCATGATAATAATTTGGTGAATTTTAGGGCACATTTGGGTCTCGAAACAAACCCCCTAAACATGCCCTAAAAACTGATTTTTAGGGTACATTTTTATTTTTGTATATAAATATTTCAATTAATTTGCATATATTTGATTCCTCACATCCTCCTCTACCCTGATAATAATTTTAGATTTTTTCGATGCCCCTAAGGGATCCAAAATGCTAAAAAGTTAGCTGTTGGATTTGTGCCTAGTAACTAAAGCCTGAATTTTAGTGTGAATTAAAATTCAGGTGTTGACAAAAATAGGCTTTAGGGAATAATCAAGCGTTGGGATCTGGGATCCACCGCAGTGAACCTTGATTCTTCCTAAGCTTGTTCACATACCAAAATAACATTCTGAGATCCAACCCTGTGCTTAGGCACCTCTGTGAGCCCTGGTTTCTCTCCAACGCCTAAATTTTAATTCAAGCGTTGATATACAAAATTCATGAATTTGGGTGGATTTTAGGCATTAGGCCTGTGTTAAAAATCACTTTTAAAAATTATTCTGCATTCTATTTTAGGATTAGGGCAAAGGCCATGGACCATAAAAGGGGTTCACCCCTATTTGTAATTTTTCACACTTCTACGACCAGCACAAGGGGCTCAAACCCAATGTCAGTTTGGTTTTCAGTAAGTAATGCCTGAATTTCACCCCGAATTAAATTCAAGCGTTGAGAAATTCAGGCGTCAGGTGTAAATTTAGGTGTTAATCCTATGTGAGATGACTAATATGTCTTTTCTTTTTGGACAAATCTCTGCATCTACAGAGGTCTTAACCTTTGAGATTGAACAATATAACCCCAGGGGGAGTTTTTCATCCCTTTATAGGAGTTGTTCATCCCTCTATAGGGGTTCCAGAACACGAGGACCCATAGAAAGCTTAAAACTTCAGGTTAGTTACTCGTCTCACCAACAACTAATGCCTGAATTTCACCCTGAATTAAATTCAGGCATTGGAAATTCAGGTGTCAACATAAAATTCAGGTGTTAAGCCTGAGACAAAAATAATAACTTTCATTTTTATTCCATGTATTGCATCAGGGTTCATTCAACCCTGAGGCAAGTGTATAAGGTCTTTAGAGAGGTTCATTATCCCTCTAAAAGTTACAAACCTTTGGACCCACCT
>JAOXJP010078838.1:0-15046 GCA_025762735.1 Platanus orientalis
ATGTAGTTTGACTTAATTAAGGATACTGGGCCCTATAACCTAAGGATAAAAATCTCATAAGGATCCCACACCCCTAGGGTTGTTTTGGCTTCTCAAATACTCTATAAATAGAGGTAACCACGTTTAGATAGGGTCCTGTAACTTTTCTAGAATTGGGAGAAGTACAAAGAATTTTAGAGTAGGTGTGGATACTTTAGAGACCAAATTGGATCATCGTCTTGTGTTTAGTTAATTGATTGAGGTAATTCTAAACTTCCTTTGTGATTAAATCTCAAAGATTTATATGGTGATCATGGGAAAACATATTTTGATATGTGATTTGATCAATGAATTTTACTAATATTTATGGTCAAGAACGGTAATCTTCAAACATCTTTAACCTTTAGTTATAAGGTTTGTTGTCATTCTCTTGGAGATGATAGGAACTAGCGACAATACATGACATTCTACAGGCATAAATGTTAGATTAACTTTTTATCATCATTAAAAGGGTTTTACTTTACTTTCTAAGTGCTTAGTAAGTTCCAATTTGCAACAGTGTGTTTGAATTTATCATTCCATATTTAGCCTTGAGAATGACACCAATTCCTGGTCTCATCTTGTGAGATGGCACAACCTTGACATAATGTCTTGTCAGATTGGGTTACCTATTTTAAGTGTAGCACATCCACATCGCTTACTAGCCTATCATACGCATTTCTTAGGTTTTAGTGACAACTTATATCAAGCTCTTTAGTGAGCATACTATCTTCAGGACATCCTCATGTACTCTGATAGTCTTGGTTCTCTTATAGGAAATTGAACACACATGACATATTCATCTATCTTAAACTCACCCATCTATGGAGCAATTCATTTGGTATTGGCAACAAGAACATGTCCTTAATCAATCAAACTCACAACATTATTCTTGAGCGTTTATGTTGGTCAATGGCTCAATCCAACTCCCATATTGCAACTCGAGTGTGCACCAATATGTTTGGGGCTTGTAGTTTTGCATGTGAGTGGTGCAATGACATTAAATTCATGGCAAAACTTGGGGGTGATTCATAAGTCAAATAAGATTGACTTATAGACCCTCAAATAGGGGTGGCAATGAGCCGAGCTAGCTCAGCTTTGCTCGTTATGAGCTCATTATGAGCCAAGTCTAAGCCTTGTTTTTAGCTCAACAAGCCAAGCCTGGTTTTGAGCTCATTTCCTAAATAAGCCTAAGTCTGCTATGCTAAGCTTAGCTTGTTGAAAACTCGGCTTACTAAGGTTTTATAAATATTTTAGATATAACCATTAGAAGATATGTTACAAAAAATCTAAATAATTTATTGTATTTCAATTTGAATGGGAAAAAGAAGATGGTTGATTGATTGATGTACAGTGGGTAGGTGGGTAAACTACAGTTTATTATGCTTATAAAAAAGTAATATATATATTTTTAATCCCAAAAGTAGCCCTGCAAATGCCTTCTATGTGTGTGTGTTTGTTTGTCCTGTTCAACGAGGCAAGATTTTAACAGGTGAGCAGTCTGCGACCAATCATACGGTCACAATGCCACCACCACCTCCCCGCACCACTATAAGAGAGAACCCAAGACCTTGTCGTGTGTAGACTGTGGAGATCTATATATTATCATTATTTTTTCTTTTAAATTTTTTTCCTTCACCTGGTTTTGTATCCATTTTTTTTTAATTTGACGAGTTTTTATGTTGTTGGAAGTTGTTTTTAAGCTTTCTTTCCGTTAATTTTTTTTTCATTTTTGTCCTTGAATCAACCTAATTCCTCTTTTGTCCCTTAAAATGGAAAAAAAACCTATAACTAGACAGACTTTTTACCCATTTGTGTGCGTCCAAGGTTTTATTCCTTGGGTCCTCTTCCCTCATTTGGTCTTTCTTTTCCTCTTACCAACTTCCCTTTCTTGGAATCTATTGATGTTTATGTTACATCCTCAAGGTAGCAAGGGCTTTAGCAGAGGGGGTGCACTTTCATCTATCCATTATGTCTACCAGCTACTAATTCGAGCATTGCTTTTGTAATCTTTCTAGTGGTTTTCAGTGTTTGTGCTTCTTACAACTATCAAAGAATGGAGATGATACAAGCAAGAGAGATCAAAATGCTTGGCATGGAAATATAAAGACAAAGCATAATCCTACGCTAGCATGCAACAATGTCACTCTAGCCTCTCTCCTTCTTGTCTCTCTTATCTTCAATGGATGATGTAGTTGTAGGCGATTTCTTCCCCTTGCTTGGCCATCTCATTCTTCTCTCTCTCTCTCTCTCTCTCTCTCTCTCAAAGAGAAGGTTTAGGCAAGATGGTGAGACTAGACAAGCTTGAATTGAGCTTGGCTCATTTTTAACAAGCCGAGTCTGAGCTTGACATCTCAGGCTCGTCATGAGCTTGAGTCTAATCTTTGTTTGAAAAGCCTGAGCAAAAGCTGGGCAAAGCTCGACTCGTTGACACCCTTACACTCAAACATAAATTTGTTTTTTGTTGTCACCTTTCACTAATCCCATCAAACCGAGTTAACTCATTAGGAGTTGAACTATCATAGGTTCGGTTTTACCGTAGAAGTGGGACTTACCTTCAAATTGTTAGTTTTAGAAAGGGATTAAAATTAATAATTAATTTTGATTTAATTAAATTTTTTTGGATTTATGAACTATCATTTATGCTTGCATGATTTTAATTTGCAAAACCTTTGGTCATTCTCGAATCTCTAATTCGTGAGAATACAATTTAGTCATAATTCACCATTTAGTAGCGAATGACAAGCTCAGTAGCAAGTCACACGTCAATCATGAATTGCTTATTCAATCACGATTCATTGTATAATCATTGAACGAAGTTCAGTCGACAATTGTACAGTCATAGACTGCAGTTTTCATTAACAAACAGATCAGTCATGGACTCCAATTTAGTTGTGAATTCATAAGCCATCTTCAACCTCTGAATTAAACCAGTTTGTTTGAAGTAGAAGGTGTTGGTATCACTTTTCTTGAAGGTAGTCAAGGCCTCCCATCATTGTGCAAGGGCTTATGACTAAGCTAACTTCGGGATACAATCTAGCATGGGTAAAACCATTGTCTCTATACATAATTGCACGGTCAAGTAGAGATGAACGAAATTCACAAGTTACCCATGCCCATATTTAAGTTAGGTTTTTCCAAAACTTATAACTTCCAGATTTTATTTTATTTTCCAAAAAACTCGGCAGCATAATGCCTCTATGAGTTCATTTTAATGAACAAGCAATTATCTTAAAAAGATGAGGGCACTCTCTCATAGACAAGAACATCAATCTTCAATAAGGAACTCGTCCACTGTTGCAAGTGATCTCTCACAAGTGGGAGTGCTAACCATGGAGAATGTTGTTCAATAACCAAGAAATTAGTCCTCCAAAAAGATTGATAGTTGATTCAATAATACAAAAATTAGCTGAGGTTGAGTTGCTGGGTATGCTAGTGAAACAAGAAGAAGGAGAAGAAGAAAAAGAAGAAGAGAATGGTGCTCAGATGTGCTCCTTGGAAGTGTGAAGCTTGCCTTTCATTAGAGTTCTTCAACTATGGTAATCGTCCATGGAAGTGTGCAACTTCATGTTTCTTCATATTTTCTTCCCCTTTGCGTGTTTCACAATCAGGTGTTTATCAACATCACACCTCCTATTTTCGTTCACGCTCCCTTATAAGGGTGATAACACATTTGTGACTGAGGTTCAGTCAATGACCCATAGGTGAACTTTATCTCCTCTCTCTCTCTCTCTTTCACACACACACACACACACACACACACACACACACAGTTTGACATTGTCAGCTCACTATCTTGGTATAGGTCACAGGCTATCCTCTCATGTCCAAACAATCCAACATTTTCAGTGGAATGGTCTCTAAGGTTTTTAGGGCTACAAGGGGGTGCAATTTCATAGCCTTTGACCCAACTAATAGTAGCCATTGGTCATCATGCATAAGGTGGGAGAAGTACTCGTAAATCTCATTTGCGACTTGGCCAGTTATGTTAGTCACCAATTAGGATCGCGAGTAACATTCACGATGCTCATTCATGACCTTGCGACTTATGAATTTTAAAATATTTCAACATACAAGGCATCATGGAGATAAAATGTGCCAATAGAGTCTACAAAAACTCTATTTTCCCATACCAATTTTAACATTGACCAAGCCCAACTAGTGATGACACACTTAAGCACCAACATTCATTCAAAGTGCTGAATCACATACATAAGGGATGCATGGAATGCATAAGAAAAGAAAGAGAATCAACTTTTACCAGTATTGTTATATTACAAAGGTTTAAGCATTCCAATAAAGAAAATAAATGGGGAGAACTAGGGACAAGTATCTTGTTAAAGGAAGTAAGACCTTTGATCTTGTTCAAGAGAGTTCAAACCTCTTACACTAGTAAGCTTGCACCAAGGGTCAATGTTGTGTCCATATCTTTTTGTTTTAGTTATTTGGATGAATTGACTAGGCGTATACAGGAGGAGGTGTCGTGATATATGTTATTGGTTTATGATGTTGTGTTGATTGATGAGACTAGAGAAGGGATAAATGCTAAGTTAGAACTATGGAGAGATGTTTTATAAGCAAATGGTTTTAAGATAAGTCGGACTAAAACATAATATGAAATGCAATTTTAACAAAAATAACAGTAGAATTGAAAGAGTAGTTTGAATTTATAACCAAGAGATAGATCGGAGTGACCATTTCAGTTGTCTTGGTTCAATCATGCACAAAAGAGAGATATATATTAATATGACATTGCTAATAGAATTAGAGTGGGATGGTTGAAGTGGAGATGTGCTTCTGGAGTGTTGTGTGATGTACGAATACCATTAGAATTAAAGAAATTTTTCTATAAAATAACTATAAGATCAACCATGTTTTATCGAGCAAAATGTTGGACAACAAACAGACAACCAAAAGTGATATACACCCTCTCCCAATAAGTGTTAAATCACTTTTCGAAGTGATGTGTCCCTTCTTCGTACAGGGACAGGTTAGGAACACTTTAGGAGGAGCCAAATCCCAGCCGTTTGAACAAGTACAAATTTGGGGTGAGATCCAATTTGTAAATCCGAGCCCAAAGGGATCTTAGAAATCCTGACCCAATCCGGACAAAAATCCGGTCAATCCTGTCCGCTCCATGTTGAACCCGACTCATGTTTCACCGCAGTTTAGGGTTTCGTTCTATCACCCTCCGACTCCTCATCTTCATCATATATAAACGAAAGAGAACCCTCCACCTAAAATCAGAGAGCGAAGAAGAGAAGAGTCTTCTCCAGTTTTTTGATCTCTCTCCGTAGCAGGATCTCCGTTGCAGAATGGTGACTTTCAGGGTGAGCTTTTCTTTTGTCTCCTACCTCTTCTGCTATTTTCTAGGGTTTAGTTTGTTCTTAGCACATATCAAAGTTTCCAGATCTCCTGTAATTTTATTTCATGAAATGTGGCTCAGAAATTTTACTTTATTTATTTTTGGTGGGTTCTGAGCAAAAAATGGCTTTTTTACAGTGTGATCCAGTTCACTAATCTTTCAATTTACATATATTTTTTCTTCGGATTTTTGTTGGTTTAATTAAGATTTTGGACTGTTAGTGTTTGCATTAATGGTGGCCTTTTGGTTTTGTTCGATCTAGTTTCACCAGTATCAGGTGGTTGGGAGAGCGCTACCTTCAGAATCGGATGAGCATCCGAAGATCTACCGGATGAAACTCTGGGCCACGAACGAAGTTCGTGCCAAGTCGAAGTTTTGGTAAGGAATTTAAGCCCAAAATAGTATGCTTTTCCTTCATTTTTGATGTATCATTTGGTAGTTTTTATTGAGACGGTTCGATCATATGCATACTTGATTCTCCTCATGAAGTTATATCGATGTTTGTTTGGGTTGTTGTTGATCCACGAAGGTATTTCTTGAGGAAGCTCAAGAAAGTCAAGAAGAGCAATGGACAAGTGCTGGCAATCAATGAGGTTTATGTCTGCCCTCTCTGTTTCTGCTGTTGCATTGTACAGTTAACTACTGTTGGATCAATTCTATCTCTGTTATATGCTGCTTGTTAAGTTGGATTGCATAGTGTCACTGGTTTGAAAATGACATGATTGTTAAGAAACCATTAATATGACGAATTTTGGGATGCCCATCATCACAATAGCTAGCTCTTAAGGCATCAATCCTCTTAACAGTCATGTTGATTAGATCATCACTCTGCTTATCAGTGAGCCTTCCATGGAAGTTTCTACCACTACAGGTGGACATAGTGCCAAAAACTTTTTTTTTGAAAAGCTAAATTTCATTACGAGAAAAGGGATGAGTGATCCCTAAAGACAGAAACTATGGGTTTGATACCAAATCTGATGCAAAACTATTGGGAGAATAATCTGATTTTTCTCTTCAGATGCTAGGGAAAGATCTATGGTTTATTGAAAAGGCTAAATTTGCTCGAATTTGTTTAAAAATTTGGTTATAAGTGAGGAATTTAGTGACTGGTTGTTGTTTGGGGTCTATAATTAAAGAATTGATGTGGGGTGATGACAAGGGATTTGGATTTTAGATTACATCAGGGGTTTATGGACTGGGAAAGACGGAACTTTTTTGTCAAACAAAAAATTCAGAAGTTAAGAATGGAAGTGTGGGGTATAAAAGGAAAGCCATGGGGTTGTATGAGAAAGATAAAAGGTTCTATGGGACTGTAAGAGCTTATGCAGGTTGATTATCAAGGAAAAAACGGTGTAAGGTTTAGGGACTGATGTATGTTTAAAGGAAATTAGGGTTTTATGATTGACCTCAATAAGGTTTAATCAAGTTTTATATATCAAAAATTTCTTCAGCAATCAATTGACAAAGAACACATAACAAAAGATGGAAAAAGAGGGGAGAACTTATTGTGAACTTTACCACGTGAAGAGTAAAATGTGAGCAGTAGTGACATGCGATGAACAGTAGTGGTGAACAGGTACACATGATGAACGGTAGTCATGAACTCTTGATAAAAAAATTGTTGTGGAACAATAGATGAAGCAAGTGCACTTTGCAGAAAAATAATGCAGAAGTAAAAAATGAATAATTTTCTGATTAGGGACAAATTTGTAATTTTGACAGATTTAGTAAAATTACAAAAATGCCCTTGTCACGCGTCAGAAAATAATGAAATTTTATAGGATAGTAGTGCAATGCGAAAGTGTCATTCATTCAAAATTTAAAGTAATTTGAGTGAAAATTGAGAGAGATTGAATTTTCAAGTTTGCTGTTTTAGGTTTACAGTGAGAAAAGTCCAACCAGATTTCAAATTTTCTTTAATTAAACTCAGGGAATAAGGGGTTTTAATGGGTTTTAAAGGGGTTTGAAGGAGAAGTGTTAGGGGAAGAAAAACCCTAAAAGAATTGGAAGAAAAAAGGTCTTTAGGGTGGGGCAATTTCGGGTGTAAGTATGCTCAGAAAAATTATGTACTATGAAAATAGCAATGGGAGCCAAAACAAACTGATTAATTAACAACAATTTTAAGAACTAAATGTAATGGAGAGGTAGAATTAAGAGGAGATCGAGATAGAACAATAAATTTGAGAAAGTACTACTCAAATATCTAAGATTAAAGGATGCAACTAGGGCCTTAATTGTTCCCAAGTATTAGTCACAGTTTCAGCAATTTTGGTTCTTAAGTGGTAGCCAATCTCTTCTTCTTACAGGTATAACAGTAACTGTTTAGGGATTATGAACATGAGGTGTTGTAGAAGAAATACTAGATTAATATAAGGAGAAGAAGAACAGAGAGGGTACTCCCGTGGGATTTAGAAGAGGAGATGGTAAATAGAAGAAGAAGAAGAAAGAGAAGGTGAGGAATGGGGGAAGAGGTGAAAATGTGAGTGGGGACAAGAGAGAGATATGACAGGGAAATTCCTACTTGTGGGACTATGCCAAAACCAAAATTTTATTTCCAATAATCTTTAATGAATACATTTGACCCCCTTTTATTTGTAGTCCTTAACCCACAATTGGGTAATTGCTAAAAACAAAACAAACCAAAGACCCTATAAGGAAGGCCACGTCGACCATCCATGTGACCCTACTAAAAGACAAAAAAATCCTAATGCTAACTCCCCAAACTACCCTTAGTCCTTGGGCCTTATTACATGAGTGCCCTCAAACAATAAAAACCCACTAAAGTTGGCAAAAAAGGCCTTATTACATGAAAAACACATAAAAATAATGTATCCCCTTAGTTAGACCTTTCTAGCCCCATTGTTCTTGGATTTGGGCTTCTATAAGGAGTACCTACGGTCAAACCAAACAAGTGATGCTTCATCAATTTTTCCTCTTAGAAAAACTCAACTTTGTTGAGTTTGAGAGTGGTCGTAGAATGCTTTCTCTACCGTAGGTACTTGCTTCAAAAGAAAGGATCTAACAATTTTTTTGAGCTTCAATGGAGTGAAGTCTTTGTTAGGGACCATTTTCATCTCCTTGTTGTGGTGCTTGAAAGTGTATGTGTTGTTGTAGCCACAATGTTGTGCTTTCTTGTCAAATAACCATTGTTTTTTCTGGAAAAATTTGGCACACTTTAAGTGGAAAAATGTGATGCAACAACTCTTGTTTGGTTGGGCCGGACTTATCCATTGTAGAAGCCTGAACTCAAGAACAATGGGGCTAGGAGGGTTTAGTCGTGGGAGGGGGGTACAAGTTTTATGTGTTGGTCTATATAATAAGACCTTTTGTGCCAAATTTAGTGGGATTTATTGTTTGGTGTATTCTAATGTAATAAGACTTAAGGGCCAATGGTAGTTTAGGAAGTTACCAATAGGCTTTACTTGTCTTTTAGTAGGGTCACATAGGTGATCGATATGACCTTCCTTCTGTGCCAATCTTCTTTTTTTTCGGCATGGGTGGAAAAAAGAGGGCAAAGTACATATATATAAGTTGGTCTTCAATTGGGTCACTATCTTTATCCTCATTAACTTCCTTGGCTTAAAGGATCATAAACTGGTCAGGGATGTATACTTCTTCAAGATCTTGTTTACTTGATAAACTCATGACTCTATTGGGAAATTACGCCATATGATGTTCATAGTCTTGCCTAAGATGGCATGGACCAATCTTATCTTTGGATGCAATTCCCTCAAGTGTTTCTAGATCTGGGAGAATTGGTATTACGATTTGGTTGAGAAGATGCTGATGTGATGCTGCTACACTAAGGCTTTTGATTGTCCTGCTAATGGAAGGCCCATGATTCTTCACCACACTCTTTGAAACACTTTCCAAGAAGGGAATTTTATAAGAAAGACTCATGTTTTCATCTACCTAGTAAGCAATTTGTATCATCTAAAGTATAGTAATGATTGTAGCATAAACTCATGGTAATATGAGGATGCAATCCTTGTCTGTATAAAACCACTAAAATCTCATCATCCCACTTGAAGCCTGTGTATGTAGCCAACTGTTGAAATTGGTTGTATACTCTTCCAATGTCATATTGCCTTGCTTTAATTGGGTTAGTTGAATATGGGTTATTTATGGGTAGTTTTTGGGCTTAACCTCTTGTTCATGGCAACTTTCATCTCTTTCCATGTAGACATAGATCCATACATCATCTAGGAATGACTTTCCTTATGTTATTTCCACCATTTATGGGTTGTCCCCTTTAATTGGGCCACGACGAACTGAAGCTTGCAACTTTCAGGTACATTATGCCACTGAAAGAAAGGCTATATTGTTTAGCCAATCTAAGTACATATTACGATCTCTAAATATCACCACTCAAATGGAGGTGATTGGATGTTTATTGGAGTGTATGGGCCCCCGTCCACTAATAATAGAGAGGTGTTTTGGGAGGAGCTGAAGGGTTTGAGGCATAGCTGGGAGGGTCCTTGGGTGGTTGGAGGTGATTTCAATGTAATCTGGTTCACAAATGAAAAGAATACTGGTGGTAAAATTACTAGAAGTATGAGAGATTTTGAAGACTTTGTCGGGGGGGCTGGCCTGAGAGACAGTCCGCTTTGCAATGCGAAATATACGTGGACTATTGGACAAGAGAATCTGATCATGTGCAAACTAGATAGATTTTTGGTGTCGAGGGATTGGGAGGAGACAAATTCCCATTTTTTTTTTCAAGAATTGAAGTCGCGTTTAACATCGGATCATTGGCCGGTGTTTTTGAATACTACGATGAAGAGCTTTGGTCCCAAGCCTTTTCGATTCAAAAATATGTGAACAACCCACCCTTTTTCAAAATGAAGTGAGAATTTGATGGGATGAATGTAATGTTGATGGTTGGGGAGGTTTTTGCTTCATGAAGAAGCTAATGTATGTTAAAGAGAAATTGCGAGTGTGGAATAGAAATACATTTGGCATCTTAAAAGATGAAAATGAGAAACTATGTCGGGAGCTCCAAAACATTGATAGCTTGTTGGAAGAAGAGGAAAGGAATATGAAGGAGCTTAGCCCTAGGAGGAGGGGGAGGTGTTAGCTCAGATAGAATGGACTCAAAGCTTTGGAAATGTTTTGGCACCAAAAAACAAAGTGCAAGTGGTTGAGTGAAGAAGATGGTAATACAAAATTTTTTCACCAAGTGGCTAATGGGAAAAAGAGAAGAAGCTTGATTTCGAGCTTGTCTGTTAATGGGGAAGAGGTTGTTAATTTTGAGGAGATTGCCAATGCAGCAATATCATTCTTTGAAAATCTCTATAAGAAAGAAGAAGTTATCTAGCTCCGTATTGAAAACCTTTTTGATAACCGGCTTCTTGAGTCTTAGGTCTATGATTTAGAGAAGGTTTTTTCTGAAGAGGAAGTGAAAAATGCTATTTTTGGGATGGATGGGAACAAAGCCCCCGGTTCGGATGGATTTTCCATGTTATTCTATCAAGAATGTTGGGAGATTATTAAAAATGATCTCATGGTGGTGTTTAATGAGTTTTTCCAAAGGGGGGAGATGTGCAAGTCTATGAGATCAACCTTTATAGTCCTTGTGCCCAAGAAAGAGTATGCTACAAGTTTGGGAGAATATAGACCTATCAGCTTGGTCGGCAACTTGTATAAGGTTATCTCGAAAGTGTTAGCCATTCGTTTGAGAGGGGTTATGGGTTGGGTGGTCTCTTCTACTCAAAGTGCATTTATACAAGGCAGGGAAATTATGGATAGCATTCTTATTGCAAATGAATGTATTGACCCAAGAAGGAAGGGTAGAGAGAAAGGGGTGGTGTGCAAGTTAGATATGGAAAAAGCCTATGATAGGGTGGATTGAGACTTTTTGTTCTGGGTTATGCGGAAAAAAGGCTTTGGAAACAAGTGGATATCCTGGATGGAAGGATGTGTAGTAGACCCGTTCTTCTCTATTCTGGGGAATAACATGTCGAAAGGATTTTTTAAATCTTCGAGGGGGCTTCGGCAGGGGGACCCACTATCCCCATTTCTATTTTCATTGGTGGCAGATGGTTTGAGTGTAATCATGATAAAGGCCAAAAATGTGAACATGGTGGAAGGGTTTGTGATTGGAGATGAGAATATCAACGTTTCTCACCTTCAATTTGCTGATGATACTATCTTGTTTCTTAAAGCCGACACAAAATATAAGGAGGGTTGTGATGTGTCTCAAATTTTCCAAGTAATCTCTGGTTTCAAGGTCAATATGTTAAAAACTTGCATGGTGGGCATTCATGTTGATGAGGAGAGCTTGCTTTCTTGGTAGGGTTGATAGGATGCCAGGTTAGAAGTTGGCCTCTAAAGTATCTGGGTATGACTCTTGGAGGGAACCTGAGAGCAGTTTCTTTTTGGGATCTGGTGGTTGAAAAGGTTTCCAAGAAGCTTGCGGTGTGGAAGAGGCCTTACATATCCTTTGGAGGAAGAATAACGTTGATAAAGGCTGCTCTTTCAAACATTCCGGTTTATTACATGTCCATGTTTAAAATGCCTAATAAGATCATTGCAAGTTACAACTGTCGAAAAATACCAAAGAGATTTTTTATGGGAAGGGGGGAATCAAAAGAAGGACTATCTTGTGAAATGGGAAGTGGTTGTGAAACCTAAGGAGCAAGGAGGTTTAGGGTTGGGGAGAGTGAAGGAAAAAACTGTGGCGTTGTTCGGGAAGTGGTTATGGAGGTTTTCTAAGGACCAAGGAAGTCGGTGGCATTCCATTATTCAAAGCAGATATGGGATTGATGCAAATAGATGGGACTGCAACCTAGTCCTACCTCAATCCCACTCTTTGTGTTGGAAAAGTATTACCCAGGTGAGTCCTTTATTTTACCTGCACACTCGTTTCTTAGTTGGTAATGGTTCTAGAATTCGTTTTTGGAAAGATTTATGGTGGGGCAATGCCACCTTACAAATTATATACCCTCGTCTTTATCATATTGTGGCCCATAAGAACACTTTGGTAGTGGACATTCTCTCCCAAAACTTGAATGGTCTTTCTTGGAACCTTCTTTTTACTCGAGACCCTCACGAATGGGAGATTCCATTTAGTGGGTCAATTGATGGAAGACCTTAAGTTGGTCTTCGTATCAAGTGAGGAGCAGGATTCTCATATTTGGTTACCCTTGTCTGACAGTATTTTCTCTTGCAAATCTTTTTTCTCTATCTTCATTGAGGATATCAAACCCTTTATGGCCCGGTTCAATATCTGCAACTCCTCCCAAGGTGAAGGCTTTCTCTTGGATTGCTTCCCTTAACAAGCAGAATACTATGGATGTTCTCCAAAGAAGAAGACCATACATGTCCTTGTCTCCTTCGATTTGTCACCTGTGCGGAACGGACAAGGAAATAGGGGATCACATTCATCCATTGCCAGTTCTCAAACACAATATGGTGCTACTTCCACCAATCCCTCTCTATGTACCTTGTCATGCTGAATTCTGTGGAAGCCTTATTGTATCAATGGAGTAGTGGAGTAAGAAGGGAGAGTCGTAGAACCTTTGTTCAAGCCCTTGGTCAAGGTATTGTTTGGGGTATTTGGAAAGAAAAAAATAGAAGAGTGTTTAAAGACAAAAAGAGAAATGTGTTTGCTGTGATTGATATAATCATTAGCGAGGTGAGCTCATGGATGCTAAACAGATCTGATTTTAAAGGCTTCTCCCTAAATGATATGGTGAGAGATTGGATTACTTGCATATCGACTCATCCGGGTTAAAGGAACCATACCACTTTGGAGTGGGCTCCTCCGTGTGAAGGGAAAGTTAGGGTCAATTTTGATGGCGCCTCTTTAGGAAACCCGGGGATGGCGGGTTATGGGTGTGTAATGCGTGATTCCAAAGGAGCCACCATTCTTGTGAAAGGGAGATCGATAGGCATTAGTGATGCAAACCATGCTGAAACCATTGGGTTGCTTGAGGCCCCAAGAATGATCAAGAAAGGAGGTTTTACAGATTGCTTTGTGGAGGGAGATTCCAAGACAGTCTTGAGCTGGGGGAGAGGCCAGAGCACGGGATCTTGGTGGCTTCATCATTTTATTTGCGAGATTCAAGCCTTAGCTAAAGAAACTTCTGCTACTTTACTTCAGGTCCCTAAATGTCAAAATGCTATGGCTGATAGCCTTGCCAAGTGGAGTGCTCAGCATCAAGCTGATTTCGTTGGGGATCATATGCCTGATTGATCATGGCAGGCAGTTCCTTGTGAGGGTTAAGCATGGCTTGCTTGTTGTTGCCTCTGTATTTTAGTTTTTTCCTTTCTTTGTTTTGTTCCCTTTCTGTATTTTAGCCTCTCTCTTTCTTTTTAATAAAGATGGTTATTCATCCAAAAAAAAAAAAAAATCTGGGACATCTAATCTGGCAACCCTATCCACCTCATGATGGGTCGAGTCATAGCCCGACCATTAGGTTCCCTCCCGAGTGGCGTCACTTCATGTTGGTAGTGATGAGACGTCACTAGCATAAGGACCCTGTATCGGATTTGGAGGGGCCACATAATTTGATGATCCCTCAACCTGAAATTTTTAACTTCTCTGTTTCTCCTTTCTTGGATGCAGCTATAACTGCTGACAATTGAGATTGTATAATAGCCAAAGGTAGTTGAGTGGGGATCCTGGCATCATCATATTGTGAGGGAGATTCGAACTCTTGTAGTGGATATGCGGGCTGTGTCAGTCCATATTCCTAGATCGAAGAACAACATGGCCGATAACCTTGCTAAGTGGGGATTGGGACTGAGTTCTCCTTTCATCAATAACTATATTCTGGATTGTTGTAGGGATTGATTGAGTAGCTTGTTTGTGTGTTTGTTTTGCTCTTTTCGTTGTATTGCTCTGCTTTTCTTCTGTTAATAAAATGTTGATTGTTATTCATTAAAAAAAAAAATTGTGTAATAGCCAAGCTAGTTTCAAATCCATCCATCCTTGAATTCAGTTCCTCCTTTCCAGCCTCAAGAGCCTGTGCTTACTCTTAACTTTAGCAGATAAATCATTGTTGTTGACCTCCCATGGTGTCAAAGTCAGCTTAAAAAGTTCCCGGCATTCAATTAGATATAATCACCTGGGATAAGCTAGCTCTGATACCAAATGTCGTGGAACAATAGAGAAAAGAAGTGCACTTTGTAGAAAAATGACATAAAAGTAAAAATAAACAATTTTTGGACCAGGGGAAAATTTAATTAATTTTATAGATTTGGTAAAATTATGAAAATACCCCTGCCATGTGTTAGAAATTATGAAATTTTACAGGATGGTAGTGCACTGGGATGGTGTCCTTCACTCAAAATTTCAAATGATTTGAGTGAAAATTGAGAGTGAATTTTTAAATTTGCTGTTTTGGGTTTACAGTGAGAACCTAAATCAGATTTCAGAATTTCTCTAAATAAACTCAGTGAACAAGGGGTTTTGATGAGGCTTTAAAGGGGTTTGAAGGAAAAGTGTTAGGGGAAGAAAAGCTCTAAAAGAATTGGAAGAAAAAAGGCCTCTCGGGTGGGGCGATGTTGGGTCTTAGTATATGCCTAGAAAAAATTCTGTTCTATGAAAATATCAATGGGGCCCCTAAACAAAGTGATTAAATAACAGAATTGTGAAGAACTAAATGTAATGGAGAGGTAGAATTAAGAGGTGATTGAGATGGAACAATAAATTTGAGA
>JAOXJP010078848.1:0-29113 GCA_025762735.1 Platanus orientalis
GTGTCAATGTTTTCAAAATTGTAAAAAGGGATTATCTCCCAATTTATAATATTCATCACTTAAATTTTTTTGTAATAGAATACATCCACTGTCATTCCTAATTAAAATTTTTTGCTAAATTAACCAAAATTCGCTGAAATTACACGTCTTTTAGGGATGATGAAACAAAATAAAGGACAATACAAAAATTCAAAAACTTTGCCACAATTTCATTAGTTCACCAAAACTTCATCATCAAAATTGGAAAAATTTGAGCAATTCTTCTGATATTGATACCTTCAAGAGGAATTCTTTTGTATGAGCTAAGCCCACCCTGAATTCATTCTTTTGGTATTACTTTAGTTTCATTGATTTTAGAGAATAAAATAAAAAACTTCACTTTAATCCTTTGTGGTAAATGATAATGTTTGTTTTTTATTTAAATAATTTAAAAAAATTTACCTACATTGTTTTACTTATCGAAAATAATAATAATAATAATTAAAAATTATATATTTTTAAATGTAACATCTTAAATATCTTTGTGGTATCAGTTGATTTAGTAGATCTATATGTTTGTGAGAAAAGAAGGAAGAAGAAGGAGAGAAAGAGAAGAGACAAGAAAGAGATGGGAAATTGTGTGAGAGAACTTAGGGTCTCTTTCCACACCAGAATATTTATATTATTAAACGTTTGGATACCATAGAGAACATATACAGCATATGTACAAATACATAAAATACCACATATACCATCAACAATACATAGACTTCTACACTTACCCTCAAGCTGGGGAATAGATATCTATCATTCCCAGCTTGCCAACAATCATGCTAAAGGTAGGCCCACTTAAAACCCTTTGTCAAAATGTGTGCAAGCTATTCTCCAGTCTTGACAAATGGAGTGTAAATATATCCATGCTGAAGTTGCTCTTTTATGAAATGATGGTCCACCTCAATATACTTTGTGCGGTAATACTGGACCGGGTTACGTGTGATGCTAATCGTTTCCGTATTATCACAATACAATGACATGGGATGTATTACTAGAAATCCCAACTCTGGTAGAAGCATTTTCAGCCATAAAAGTTCACACACCATGCACCATGGATCGAAATTCAACTTTTGCACTAGATTAGGCATCCCCTACTTGTTTCTTGCTTCTCTAGGTGACCAAATTCCCTCCCACAAAAGTACAATTGCTTGAAGTAGAGCGTATATCATTTACTAAACCAGCCCAAGTGGCATCTGTATATAGGGGTGGCAATTCGTGTTGGCAAGTCGGGTTCATGTCGTGTCGAGATAAAGGTATACGCCTATATGGCTCAAACCGAACCTGACCCATTTATTAACCATGTCAAAGTGGGTCAACCTGTTTTGACCCCAAACACGTTTACAGTCAACCCTAACCCGCTTATTTCGTGTCAAATTTACGGGTTATGTGGTAATTCATGTTAGTGGGTCAGATTCGTGTTGTGTCAAGTTAAGAGTATACGACCATATGGCTCAACCCGATCCCAACCCATTTTTTACTCGTATCAAAGCAAGTCAACCCACTTTGACCCAAAACACGTTTACAGTCAACCCTAACCCGCTTATTTCATGTTGGGTTCACGGGTCATGTCAAACATTGCCACCCCTATCTATATATGCTTTCACTTGAAGATGTCCATGAAAAGTATAAAAGACACCCTTTCGTGGACACCCTTTCAAATAACTAAGGATCTAATACACAATCTCCATATGAGCAACAGTAGAAGCATCCATGAATTAACTAACAACACTGACAGCATAGCCAATGTCAGGTCTAGTCAATGACAGGTATATCAGTTTTTCCACCAATCATTGGTATCTGTTTGCATCAATGAGTCTATCATCTTGATCACTTTAAGCATATAATTCAGATTTATAGGTGTAGTGGTTGGTTTGCATCCCAACATTTCAGTCTCCTTTTTAAGGTCAAGGACATACTATCTTTGTGAGAGACAACTACCCCTTAGAGACCTAGCTACCTCAATACCCAAAAAATATTTGAGTAAACCTAAATCTTTGATTTTAAATTCCATGGCTAACTGTGATTATAGGATCTTTATTGTTTCTGCAACATTTCCCATAACCACTATGTCATCAACATAAACTATCGATGTTGTCCACTTTGCTCTTGTCATACTTCACAAATAAAGTATAATCACTTTAGCGTGAGTGTAACCACTATTCACCATGGCTAGTTTGAACCTCTCGAACCAAGCCCTTAGCACTTGCTTCAAGCCATTCAGTGCCTTTATGAGTTTACACACTTTTTCTTTAGCTCATGTATATTAGAAACTAGGTGGGGGCTTCATAAAGACTTCTTCATCTAGACCACCATGCAAAAAAAGCTTCTTTTTTTTGTGATGAATAACAAAGAATATATATTAAGAAAAGGAGAAAAATGAGAAAATGTACAAAGCAACCAACCTACTACAAGAACCAACACAAACACAAAAAACAAAGACAACTACATCAACACTCCAATAAACTATCCCCTTCAAACATAGATGATTTCCCAACACTCCACTTGGCTATTTTATCAGCTAATGAGTTTTGGTTCCTTGGAACAGGATGTAATTCAACATCCAAGTCCTTGATGAGAGACTTGATTTCGGCAATGAAGTGACTCAATCTCCACGAACCACATCTATCCCCCCTTCCCCAAGAGATGACCATCAAAGAGTCACCCTCTAAAACGCAATCTCTAATCCCTTTGTCTCTCGCAAGCTTCAACCCTTTCAATCCCATGGTCTCTGCATAAATAGCATCGTTCACCCCAATAGCCCCCCCTTTAACACCAATAATTTGACCTTGATAATCACCCATGACACACCCATAAGCCGCCGGTCCCGGATTTCCAAAGGAAGCACCATCAAAATTCACTTACATTTTCCCATGTCTTGAGGAGTCCACAATTGAATGGAAACTATATTAGCACCATTGGAATCCGAGATGCAAGATCCCCAATCCCAAACCCTGTCATTCAAAGAACAATTTTTGAATTCCTTCTTCATAAGAACCCAAGAACTAATCTCACTGACAATGAAATCGATGATTGCCCACATGCTTCTAGTTTTGTCTTCAAAAGGTCTCTTATTTCTCTCCTTCCAATTTCCCCACCACCCCTTGAATAATAACATTGATAAACATTTTACCCCTTGCCCCTTTAACCCCTCTTCCCCATTATCTGAACAAGCAATCCACAAATTCAGGCATAACAAAGTGAAGATTAAGCACTTGTTTGAAGGAGTTCCACACTTTTGAAGTAAAACTACAATGGAGGAATATGTGGTTACCCGATTTCTTCTCCATTCTATAAAGGGGCAAATAGAGGGGGAGATGCACAAGAAATGCCGTTTTCTTCGTAAAACATCCATAGTATTTTGTCTTCCTAGAAAGGATATCCAAGAGAAAGCCTTAACTCTTGGAGGAGCTGCTGAATTCCAAATTCTAGTAGTTAGGAATTAAGGAAACAAAGGGGGGCCTTTAGTCAAAATAGAGAAAAAAGATTTGGAAGTGAAAACACCATTTGGAAGAAGGAGCCCACACACGAGAATCACTATCATCCCCATCCACAAAGACCAGACGGAGATTCTCCATCAAGTTACCAATAATAGGGATTTCCCAATCATTAGGATCACGAGAAAAGGGAAGGTTCCAATCAAGACCATTTACCCCTTGGGAAATGACCTTAGCAACCTTAGCCTCTTTATACACAACAATGCGAAAGATAAAGGGCAGGCTATTTCAAGGGTAGTGTCCCCCACCACAAGTCTTTCTAAAAACGAGTGTGAGCATAGAATAAATGACTCACTTAGGTAATGTGCTGCCAACAAAGGGACTAGGATCGAGGAAGGTTCCGATTGCATTCTCACCCATTATCGTCATGCTTGTATTTGCTAAGAATGATGGAATGCCACAACTCCCCTGATCCGTCATGAACCTCCACAGCCATTTTCCTAGCAGTGTCAAATTCCTCTCCTTGATCCGATCCAATCCCAACCCTCTTTTCTCCTTAGACTTCACCACCACCTCCCATTTAACCAAATGAACCTTCTTTTGGCACCTACCATCCCATAAAAACTCCCATTGGTATCTTTCAATCACATAAGTGACTTTAGTTGGGATTTTGTACATGGACATGTAGTACACCGGTATATAGGAAAGAGCCCCTTTTATCAAAGTGATGTGGCCTCCAAAGAAAATATAAGATCTCTTCCAACAAGTCAACTTCTTAAACACTTTTTCCACCACTGGGTCCCAAAAAGCCATAACCTTGGGATTCCCACCAAGTGGCATACCCAAATACTTAATCAGCCACCTTCCAACTGAACACCCCATAATCTTAGCATAACTATTAAGGCTACTCTCCTCAACCTCAATCCCCACCATGCAAGTCTTAAAGGAGTTCACTTTCAAACTAGAAATAATTTGGAAAATTTTCATGCACATCTCCACTCTTCTAATATTTTCCACATCTACCTTAAGAAACAAAATCATGTCATTAGCAAACTGAAGATGGAACACCATAACTTTGTCATCCCCAATAATGAAGCCCTCCATAAGCCTAGCATCTTCTACTCTTCTAATAATGGTGCTCCGACCATCAGTCACAAGGGAAAACAGGAACGAAGAGAGAGGATCCCCTTGCCGAAGACCCCTAGTGGCTTTAAAAAAACCCCTTAGATGTTCCATTCAAAATAATCGAAAAGAATGGCTCCATAAGAAACCCCTTAATCCAACAAATCCATCTGTCACCAACACCCTCTCTTACGAAGAACCCAAACAAGGATGTCCCAATCCACTCTATCATAGGTTTTTTCCATATCAATCTTGCACACCATCCCTTTCCTCCTATTTCTCCGCATCGAGTCCACACACTCATTTGCAATTAGAATACTATCCTGAATCTGTTTCCCTTGAATGAACGCACTCTGAATTGCAGATACCACCTCACCCATAACAACTCTTAATCTGATTGTCAGCACTTTAGAGATAACCTTATAAAGGCTACTCACCAAACTTATAGGGCAATAATCCCCTTTTTTTTTGCCCTCTCAATCTTAGGAATCAGAACAATAAAAGTAGACTTCATGGCAGTGCTCAGAATCCCCCTTTCATAAAACTCTAGAAAAACCTTCACAAGGTCCTCTTCAATAATGTCCCAACATTCTTGATAGAAGTGCATAGTAAATCCATCAAGGCCCGGCACTTTAGCCCTTTCCATAGCAAAGAGAGCCCATTTGACTTCCTCTGTGAATGGCTTTTCAAGCTCAATCAAATGATTCCTTTGGAGGCCACCCTCGAACAAGTTGTCAATGATCGATCTCTTCGCCCCTTCTTATATAGCTTCTCAAAAAAGGAAGTTGCTTCATTAGAAATATCATCAAAGTTTTGCATATCCTCCCCCTCCACTATCAGACAAGAGATGACATTTTTCTGTTTTCTTCCGTTGGCCAGTTTATGAAAGAAACTAGTATTTTCATCACCTTCTCTTAGCCATTTGCTTTTAGCCTTTTAGTGCCAAATGATTTCATCCGCTTTGATATTCCTCTCAAGAGAGCATAACACTTCCCTTCTTTTAACCCTTTACTCACTAACTCTTTCTTCATCATCCTCCATCATTTTATCAATATCACACAACTTCACACTCAGCTTCTCTTTATTCACCTTAAGATTTCCAAAAGTTGTTCTATTCCACTCCCAAAGCTTTCCTTTCACATAAAAGGGTTTTTGTATGAACCGAAATCCCCCATCCTCCCCCCACAAAGCACTCATTCCACCACACGTTGATTGAGTCCTTAAAAGAAGGGTGAGAAGTCTACATGTTCTCAAATCTAAAAGGCTTTGGACCAAAGCTTCAAGCACAATTTTGCAAAACAACCAGCCAATGATCCGAAGTTTATTTGGACCTCACTTCTTGGAAGTAGTGCAAATATATCTCCTCCCAATCAACCAACACCAAGAATCTATCCAAACAACATATAATTGGGTTATCTTGCCCATTTGTCTAAGTAAATTTGGCGTTGCACAAGGGATAATCACGAAAGCCCCCTTCCCGAACAAAATTCTCAAAATTTCTCATGCTTGAGTAATTCTTCCTCTAGGCCTTTTTTCACTAATAAACCGGATCACATTAAAGTCCCCTCCCACCACCCACGGTCCCGACCATTTATCTTTCAACCCCTTCAACTCCACCCAAAATTCTTCTCTATTAGTAGTCGACGCAGGGCCATAAACCCCCGTGAACATCCACTCATGACTAGAATCAAGGTCCCTAAGAATGATTGATATCGAGAAATTGTCATTAAACTCCTCAATTCAACAAACACTAGAAGGATTCCAAGTACACAAAATACCACCCGAGGTACCCACAGCTGGAACCACGCACCATTCGGAAAGGTCAGACTCCAAAATCCACCTAACCAACTTGCAAGACATATCTTCTTTCTCTGTTTCCTGTAACACCAAGACATCTGGATTACAGCTCTTAATGGCTTCTTTAACCAACCTTTTCTTCTCCACTCCACCCAGCCCATGCACATTCCAAGTCAACACTAACATCAAGGAACCGTTAAAGAACCCAATCTTCAACTCCTCTTCACCTTATCTCCCACATCACCCATAGACACATCATTTATATCCCATTCTAACTTTCTCAATTCCTTGTGACCACGTTCCATCTTATAATTCTTCTCCTTATCATCCGACATCTTAAGGTATTTAGACAACTTCATCTCATTGTCGTCCCCATCACTTACAGTCAGTCCCATCTTCCCAATAAATCTATCCACCTCCTCATCATTGTCATCCTCATCCACAAAACCCTCCCTTACACCCCCAATCACCCCATTCCCAGCCAACAGGTGTTGGCATTCCATCATTCTAGAAGAACGAGCATAAAGATCAAAGAACCTGTAGGAGAAGAGAAAATAGACACAAGCAAAGAGCTAATAAGATTTTCAAGTTTGGAATTACCTGATTGGTTGGATAGTCATAGATTTGACAGAATGATTAGAATTCAGCCCAACCTCCATAAAAGAGCAGTTCACAGGGATAGCCTCTCTAGCCTTCTCACCCCCATCCAATTCGAAGAGAACCTTACCAGAATCATCAGCACGTCCTTCCTCAAGTGCAACACCATGAACATTGCTAAGTGTAGCGAAGAAATCCTCCTCACCGCCAAGGGTCATATCATAGTCAGCATAACAATCACTCTTCCCCTCCACGAACCATACCCTATCAAAGCCAAGCCCCAAATGAGCCTACGAGCAAGGCGATCTTCCATTAGAAACAGCATCAAACTCATCCAGACAATCGATGCCAGGCTGCACTACCGAAATAGATGAATCATCCAAATCCCTCCTAAGAGAGATAATGACTCCACCTCTAGAGCCAGAAGAGGCCATGCCTGCCCTCCCCCCTTCGATTCCTTGCCACGACGACCCCCATCATGATTCAGCATGTTTCCATCACTCAATTTCCCATTAACCACCCCACCCAGCATCCCCTTTTTGAGTCCATATAAATCGCCCACCACAGCATCATCCTTGATCCCCTCATCCATGTCAAAATGGGACTTCCCCTCACTTGAAGCAATCCCTTCCACATCAGACTCTTTCACCACCTCCGACAAAAGAAGGGGGATAAATCGATTATTACTAAAAGAAATAGGGCTCAATTCAATATCACCCACTAGTTCCGAACCAAATGGTTGGTTTACCTTTTGAACCCATTTTGAGACTTGTGCCACACCCATTTGGGTCTCTCAAACTAGGATTGGGGTCCATCGGCCTATAAGAAGAAGGACCACTTGTTTCAAATCTTGAAATTTGAAAGCCCCGCCCATCTTCCCTCAAAATATTTTTATCAGGGGTAACATAGGAATTTCGAATATCATCCTCAGCTTTAGGGAGACACCGACTCGTCTCTCGCCGGAATCATCAACCGAAAAGAACAGTTCCACTTCGATAACCAGCAGGCACTCCTCTCCCATCAGTTTAATTAGCAAAACCCTTGGAATTAGGCAAAGATCACCTCCTACCACTCTTAATCACGGTGTCAAGCAGGACCCTGACTACTCCTCAAGCTCCAGAAAACCACCACATTTTTCACTAATCGTCTTAAAGCATTCTAGCTTCCATAGCTTGGTAGGAAGACCCCATACCTTAATCTATCGTTCCCCTTTCAGCACAAACACCGGAATCGCATGAATCACCGATGATCATCAATGAAGCAGTATGACCCCATCTTCATAATCAATCGGGCCTTTTCTCACAATCCCCTCCACATCCACAAAAGATGATAGTGAGCAAAGAGCTCTGTTTTTAGGCTTCCCCACTAGAGACAGCTTAATATCATCACCACAAAAGCCCCATTCCATAGCTATCTTCCCATGAACCAAACCCTAGTAGACTGAGGTACCCCACACCTCACATATTAGCACCACATTCCATCGATTGTCCACCCCCTTGTCCTTAAGCACAAGAATCACCTGAGGCCCATATTTCCCCACCAAAATGAATTGGAAGGAGGGGTAATCAGTTTTTTCTTAGCCTTCATCATCTATTGCAAGATAAGAGAAAAGTTAGACCATCCTGAGAAATTGGAATCCACAGGGATGACTATAAACATATTCCTTTTCTCCTTTCTCCGCTTCGTGACCTTGATGAGCCATCCCACGAGTTCGATCCGCTAGTGAGAAATATTATTGTGCCCTTTGAATGAAGAGTCTCTCGGAATCCAACATCATGCCGTGCATCCTTGGCACAATTCAAAAATCTAATTACCTTATCACACAATTCTCCATCAAAAGATATTCCGTGTGGCCTCCCCTTTGCCCTCTCCGTAACAGTGAAAGACCAGGGCCTTAGACATCATTAGTCCAAAATTTAAACAATTTCAACTCAAAAAAAAAACATTTTTCTCATCAAGTTGATATAAAGGCCACTTCTAAGATATTGTCAATGAGATTAGTACCCTAACTGAGTTCATCTTGGCAATTGGTAGTCTATCCCATATGTCTACATATATCCCTTAGCAACCAATTTCACCTTATATCTATCAACAATACCATCAGCTCGATACTTTATAGTGTATACCCACTTACATCCAACAGGTTCCTTGTTTTGAGGCAGATCAATCATTTCCCATATATTATTTTTTTCAAGGGATCTCATTTCCTCTATTACATCTCTCCATTGAGGTTGTGATAGAGCCTCTGATACACTACAAAGTACAAACATAGAAGACAAAGCACAAGAAAAAGCATGAAAGGACAGAGACAAGTGACAATATAAAACAAACTTAGAAATAGGGTGTTGAGTACAAGATTGTACTCCCTTATGAATAGCAATAGGGACATCTATATCATCCAAAGAAACAATAGGAGAAGCAACATGGGGAACAGAAGAAAGATCAGTACCTGTATTAGAAGATGGATTCTTAGAGGGCGCTTAGTAGGAAGGTTGAGATGTAGGTTGATCTTTGTCTATCTTTGCTCCTTGAGTACGCCTATAATTCTTCCTCCCCCTTGGCACCAACATCCATAAATTTATCTACAAATTTAGGACCACCTTTGTCAAAGAAGAAAAATGAAATAAACAATGGAATAACAGAAGAAGATGTCTCTTCTCTACCAACACTCTTTCCCTGAGAAGAAGTTTTTTGCATAGAAAAAAGGGAATGGATTCAAAAAAAGTAACATCCCATGAAATAAGATGTTGACGAGAAGTAAGATGGTAGCACTTATATCATTTTTGATTCGCAACATAGCTAAGGAAAATGCACCTAAGTGCTTTTGGATCCAGCTTTATGCGATCAGACTTGGATATATGGACAAAAAAGATATAACCAAAAGTCTTAGGTGGAAGGGGAAACAAATGAGAAGGAGAAAGAAGATCAATACGAGTCTGAAAATTGAAAATTAGGCAAATGGACAGCGACATAATGCTCGACATGAGGAATCAAGACTGGGTAAATACATCCCCCCTCCAGAGAATACTATGGTTTTGCAAGGGGTTTTGGATCGTGGAGGGGCTGGGATTCAGCCAATGGGTGAACTCTTGGTGGATCCCCACTGTTGTACCCCTTTCTGGTTCTTCTCCTAAGCTCAAGGACCAACCATGTGATCCTCAACTCAAGTAGGGATGTGGTCCCTCGAAGAAACAGGGTAGAGACTTCTCAACTACAAATCCTCGGTTCTGCAAAAAATCCCTAGTGGATGAGGGAAGCTCAAATGTTAAATCAGATTCGGATGACTCTAAAGGCTCATCTTCTGGAATTGGCAATATTAATTATCCTCGCTCTAATTAGAGGGTGGATGACTCGGTGGTTGATGAATCTCCGATTCTAAAGTGATTATATGACGGGAATGAGGCAAGGCATCGTCTTGATGCTGATGTTGTGACTTCTCATTCGGTTTTAGACATGGTGGGCTCTCCCCATCATATCCCCTCTTCCTCTCCAGCCTTCATACATAACTCCCTCCCTTTGACGGATCAAGCATCTCCTTCTTCTGGTCCAAGTATCTTTAATAATTGTTTAAATTCAGTTTCTAACACTGTTAAAGATCTTTCTTTTAGGCCTCCTTCCATATCAACTTATGTTCCTCTTATGTCTGGTACGGGTTGTGAGGAATCCTTTGATATGTCTGAGGCTCTATTGAAGTGGGTTGTAGATTCAATGGTTCCTCATATTACAGAAGCGATTGCTACTAGATGTATTCAAATTGGAGTGAAGATCATGGACAGACAACTCACATCTTCAGACCAATCTGGTGTTCCCCTTTCTTATCATCCCAGCCTCGTTCATAAGGATGTGGATGCAGGGCCCGGTATTGTAAGTGAATCTTTCCTCGGGCATTAACTATGAGTGCTCTTCTGGATCTAATGTGGATAGACCGAATAGGAGGTCTAGGAAAAGGGGCTCTAAAAGTTGCGTATGAGGATATTATCCGAGAATGCTATAGGCCTGGGGAGTGCCAGGAAGAGAAGTCTTATGAAAGACTCTCTGAAAGCAACTAAGGCGGGCATTGTTATGTTGCAAGAAACAAAGTTGGAACATATGGACACTAAATGGATTCAAAGCATTGGGGGATCCAAAAACAAAAATTGGTCATTTATACCATCTCTAGGGGCATCGGGAGGTAATGTAGTAATATGGAAGGAGGATTTGTTTGATTGTATTGAGACACTGTCTAGGACTTACTCTCTTTCTATCAAATTTCAAAATGAGGGTGATGGTTTAATATGGTGTTTGTCTTCAATCTATAGGCCTGCAAGACCGTATGAACATGATTTTTGGACCGAATTAATGGATATTCATGCTCTATGGGATATTCCTTTGTGTCTTAGGGGTAATTTCAATGCCATCCAATTCTCACAGGAAAAAAAGAGGGATCAAGAATAACTAGAACAATGTGGGAGTTCAATATATTTATTAATGATTGTGCACTCGTAGATGTTCCGTTGTTGAATGCCAATTATACTTGATCCAACCTCCAGGAGTCTTCGCCTTGCAACAGAATTGATAAATTCATTTTCTCCCATGAATGGGAGGTATTAGTTGGGATTCCCTCTCAAATTGCCCTACCAAGGGTGACCTCAGACCATTCCCTTATACTTCTTTACCAAATCACTACTCGAAGGGGTCCTTCTCCCTTCCGATATAAAAACATGTGTTGGCCCACCCAAATTTTTTTAACGAGATCAAAGAATGGTGGCCCAACATTGCAGTTAGCGGGTGGCATGGTTTCCAATTTATGAAAAAATTACAAGCCATCAAAGCTAAGTTGAGAGTTTAGAACAAAGAGGTCTTCGGAAACATTGAGGAAGCAAAGAACAAAATAACCCTTGATTTGGAGTTGCTAGACAAAGTTGAGGAGATTCGGAATTTAGAGTCATCAAAAAGGGAGGAAAGGAGGAACTTGAAACTTGAACTAGAACAAATTGTCAGGAAGGAGGAAATTAAGTGGAGGCAAAAATTGAGATGTCATTGGTTTAAGGAAACGGATGGAAATACTAAATATTTTCATCGGTTGGCTAATGCTAGACGAAACAAAAACCAAATAAATAAGATCTCATTGGAGGGTAGATGTCTTGAGGATATGGAGGAGATTGAACAAGATTTCATTCAATACTTCACTACTTTGTACTCCTCACCGCCAAATCCATGTCATAGTGTGGAAAGTCTTGAATGGGCCCACCTTTCGCTCTCTCAAGAGGAAGGGTTAGAAAGAAGGTTTGAAGTAGAAGAGATCCACTGTGCTATGTTGGAAATTGATGGCGAAAAATCTCCAGGCCCAGATGGTTTCACTATGGCTTTCTTCAAGAACTATTGGGAAGTGGTTAAAAATGATCTCCTTCTAGTATTCAACGAATTTTTTAAGAGGTACCATCAACAAAAGTATGAACTCAACTTTCATTTCCCTCATTCCAAAGAAAGACGGTATGTTAAGTCCCAAAGACTTTAGGCCAATTAGCTTAATTGGAAGCGTTTATAAGATCATCTTGAAAGTTCTGTCAAAAAGAATTCCAAGTGCAATGGATGATATCATTTTCTCATCACAATGAGCCTTTGTAAATGATAAGCAAATATTGGATGAAATTCTTATTGCCAACAAGTGTGTAGAGGACATGAAGGCTAAAGGGGGGAAAGGAATTGTCTGCAAAGTGGATCTGGAAAAAGCTTATGATCATGTCAATTGGGATTTTCTTGACTATGTTATGTGCTAGAAGGGCTTTGGAACCAAGTGGAGAAAATGGATTTTGGGGTGTGTATCAATAGTTCATTATGCTATCTTATTGAACGGCACTTCTAGAGGTTTTTATTTACACTTGTGACTGATATATTTAGTAGTTTGATGAGAAGGGCTGAGGACTGTGACCTCATTAAAAGATTCAAAATTGGTAGAATCAATGTTTCAGTATCTCATCTCCAGTTTGCAGATGATACAATCCTTTTTTGTGAGACAAGGGGTGATACAATCCTTTTCTATGAGGCAAGGGGTGACTACATTGACAATCATAGAACTATCTTGAAATGCTTTGAAAGAATCTCTGGGCTTAAGGTCAATATGAAAAAATACACAGTAGTGGGTCTAAACTTGGAAGATGGAGATTTGTCTATTTATGCCCAATTGTTGGGATGTGAGCAAGAATCTGGGCCTCTTAAGTATCTTGGTTTACCCTTAGGGGGCAACCCTAGAAGCCTTGAATTTTGGAAACCAGTTATTAAAAAATGACTAAGAGATTGAGTGCTTAGAAAAAGAATTATATTTCTTTGGGTGGAATGATTACTCTCATTAAATCAATACTCTCAAACCTCCCTACCTACTACTTATCCATCTTCAAAGCCCCAAGTAAAGTGATTAAAGCCATTGAGAAGTTACAAAGGGACTTCTTATGGGAACTAGGAGACTCCAATAAAGACCATCTTTTAAAATGGGATACCGTGTGCAAGCCAATTGATATGGGGGGCCTCGGTCTTGGCAACTTGGCTTCGTGGAATGATGCATTGTTAGCAAAATGGCTATGAAAGTTTCCAAGGAAGGTTGGAAGTCTTTGGCAGGCAGTAATTTATGCCAAATATGATTGTCCGACTAATGGTTGGGATGTGATTTCAGATCTGAGGGTTCTTTTATCTTGCCCATAGAAGAGCATTGGTAAAATGTTCCCCAAATTCCTTTCTAATATCAAATATGATCCGGGGAAGGTGACAGAATCAGATTTTGGGAGGATGTGTAGTGGGGTGAGCAACCACTTTGTCTGAAGTTCCGCAGGATTTTCTTAATTTCCGAAAAGAAATGATTACCAATCTTCTATTTTTACTCCATTACATCCATTGGATCTAATTTGGCTTGGGATTTAGGTCTTCGTAGAAGACTGAGGGACTTTGAACTTGAGGAAGCTACTTCCCTTTCTTGTTTTCTTTCGGATGTCTTCATAGACCCCTCAAGCAATGACTCCTACATTTGGAACATTTCCCCAAATGGAACCTATAAATGTCTTCCTTTTCAAAATTTTTGATATTGTGATCCCTTCCTCCAAACAATCTTCCGTCTTTCCCGACGAAAGTGGTGTGGAAAATCCATGGTCCCCCAAGGTTCAAGGCTTTATGCTAGGAGGTAGGTAGCTCATAAATGTGTGATTACTGGTGATATGCTTCAGCGGAGGCGTAAAGGTTGGTGCCATCTGCCCTATGTCTGTCATTTATGCCTTTGGAAAGGTGAATTGGTAAATCACTTATATATCCATTGTCCATTTGCAAAACAGATTTAGTGCTACTTTCTTAACACTTTCGGTGTTTCCTTAATTTTTCCCATGGAGATTGCAGAATTTTTGTGGACATGTTCTTATGCTCCTTTTGCCAAGAGGGGTAAAGCTTTATGGAGATATCTGCCAATTGTTACTATATGGTCGATATGGAAGGAACGAAACCAGAGGATCTTCTCCAATAAAAAAAGAAGCTTAAAGCAGATGATTGAGTCTATTTCAATACGGCAAGCTCAATGAGCCTCAAAGAAAGAGATGTTTAAAGGGATCACAATGGACAACTTAGTTAGTGATCTTCCATTCATCATCAACTCAGCACCCCATGTGTCAAAAATTGTTCAATTATGGTCTCCTCCAACCGGTTTAGGGTTGAAGTTAAATTTTGACAGTTGTTCTTTGGAGAACTTGGGTCCCTCTGGCTTTGGTGGTCTGATTTCGGATGCATCGGGTGCTTATGTGGTGGCTTTTTCGAGTCCATTGGGGTATGGGGATGCAGTGATCGCAGAACTTAAAGCGTTACTCTTTGGGCTACATCTATTCCACTCTAGAGACGACTTTCATCACCCTCTTGTAATGGAAGGAGACTCTACAATAGTTATTAGGTGGATGAAAGATGGTAAAAGGGATTCTTAGAGGTTAGCTCATCTTATCAAAGAAGCGTCCTTTCTTGCGTCCTCATTGAACATCTCATTCGGTTAGATTCCAAGAAAGGCCAACTCGGTGGCGAATGGCTTGGTTAAAAGGGGGGTCTCCAAAGATAATATATTTGTGGGCTCCATTATGGAAGAAAATAGTATTTAACTCTTGTATGGGAAAGTTTCCCTTTCCTCCTCATATCCTCCCTTTCTCTATCTTTCCTATGTTGTTTTGCTCTTAAGTCTTTGCTTATAGTTCTTGATATCCCCCTCTTTATAAGCTATCCCTAAGAAGAAAAATGATACATTAAAAAAAGTTGTTGTTTATACTGTCTCGGACCAAAAAGTCTTAAAAACATTCATGGTGAACATGATTGCCCTAGTCAGTTCAAGTAAATGGTGATTCTTGCAGTCAACTACATATTGTTCCAGTGTGTCTGGACAAGTAGTCTAGTGAATAATACCAGACTCATAAAAAAAAAAAAAAAAGGAAGAAAGTCCCCTTGATAAGTACTCACTCATTGTCTGAATGAAATATACATTCTTGTCAAATTGGGTAGACACCTTGCAAATAAATGATTTCACTGTAGAAAACACATAACTTTTGGCTTTCAAGAGATAAACCCAAGTTACTCTAGAATAGTCATCAACAAATGTAACGAAGTAACGAAAGCTAAATAAAGATACAATTGGAGCAGGCCCCCACACATCAGAATGCACAAGATAAAAAGGAATTAAGATTCTTTTATTAGTAATTGGATAAACTGATCTACAATATTTGGTAAACTCACAAGGTTCACAATGGAACTTAGAAAAAAAAAGACAACTTAGGAAACATCTTAAGTAATAAAGAAAAAGAAGGATAGCCTAGTTTGTTGTGCCATTGCATAAAATCCACATAACTTATTGTAGTAGTGCTCAGCTACATGGTATAGACTTTTGAACAAAAGAGGTCATTGGTGATGTTGTGTCCAATAAGTACAGCCCGTCTTTCTCAAACCCCTTGCCAATCACCGTCATCGTCTCCAAATCCTAAAACACACAATGACAATGAAAGAATGTAACACTACAATTAAGGGATTTGGTGAGTGAACTAATAGACAAGAAGATAAGAGAAAAATTAGGAACGTGATATACAAAAGATAAATGCATAGAAAGACTTGCAATTACAGCACATTTCTTAGCAATGGAAGAATAAGATCCACCAACAATACAAACCTTATCCCTCCCAAAACACATGATACAAAGAAAATAAAGACAACATATCCAAAATCAATGATTCAAGAGTTGGAAGAGTCAAAGATGAACACACTAAGCATAGACACGGATGTACCTGAGTGTGAAAATGTGGAGGTAAAAGGTGCTACATGAGGCTCTAGTTAAGCCATAAAATGACGAAATGCATCAATCTCCACCCAAGACAAGGTATCTTCATGTGCAAGGGTGCTAGTAGAGACAAGAACCGGCTCAGAAGTAGGAGTGGAAGTGATTAAATGCACACTAGGTCGATTGCCACCAAAACGACAACTTCCAAGGCCACAGGAAGGAAAATGATGAGACTGAGCATTTGCAGGACATCCATGGAGATCCCAGTAGGTGTCCTTATTATGACGTAAACAACCACAATATTCACATTACAATTTGTCTCTCTTATCAGATAAACCACCAAATCTACCACCCCCATGGCTACGCATACTACTACCTCTACGACCACCCCTCTAAGAAGAAGAAACCAAAGCTGGGTCATGGTGGTGCCCCTCTTCTCCTCACTATGCAAGTAGGCCTAAACCTTGTTAAGAGAAGAAAACGAGTCTTTGCCAAGAATGTTTACTTAAACCTACTTAAAATTCGAATGTAAACTAGCCACGAATTCATAAATATGAAACTCCTCAACATGTCAGGCATAAGCAACAATGTCACCTAACATTTAGGGTGGAAGGTGAGTTAATAATCCATTTCTTCCCACATGTATTTCAATTAGAGTAATACATAGTCAAAGGTAAATCCCCTTGTTTCAATTGAAAGATGGCTTGTTTTATTTCATAAACCTTGGTTGTATTCCCTATTTCTAAATGTGTTTAGGCCACAGAATCTCATACTTGCTTGGTCATCTTGTAGAATAGATATTGATAGCTAAATTCAGGCTTTATAGAATGAAGGAGTGAAGACATCATGATAGTATTGTCAGTCTTTCATTTGCGATACTTTGGATCCTTAACACTGGGAATAGGAATATCATTAAGAATATACTCCTTGTCTTTACCACTGATATAAAAGAGGGCTGATTGAGACCAGGCTAGATAATTGGTCCCATCAAACTTAACTGTGGTAATTTGAACATTGGGAACATCAAGAGAATTGTTGCCCATGCTTTTCAACAATTCCAAAGGGATTAGATGTCTCACTAATATCAGACATGTTAATTAGGGGTGACCTGTAACAAAAAAGCACAACCCGCAAGCACTACTGCCGCAAAACCTCACCAAACACAAGGCTCCACAGTCCTTTGAAACACACCACACCAAGATCAAAGCTGGTCATCTATCTATACAAAACACACAGCCATAACCCTTGTGATGGGTCTGGCACACCTAACCAACCTCAAACCCTGCTTAAACCACCAATCAACATCACCAAAATGTGCACAAACACGAAAGAGCTTTCAATGATGGAAGCCATCATGATCCAACACAAACAGCGATTTTTTATATAAAAATTGCAAAAAGAAAATGTGAAAAGAGGGCTAGGCATCAATATTAAGGGAGCAAAATCTTCACCACAACTTATTACCCCACCAAATCAAATGAGACCACTTTTGTATGAATCTACACTTAAACACGACCCATCCACTATGAAACAATCAACACCATAAAAACAAAAACAAAAACCAATCTGATAAGATCAATCAGTTTAATTAAATCTAGGATTTTTTAATTTTTTTCAAAAATGTGCTTGAAAAACATGTTTTGTGCTTCAAAAAATTCTAAAAAAAAATATTCACAATTCCTCTAAAATCATTCCCATCAAAACCCTAGTCACTATAACTTCTAACACCTGTACGAACTTTCTGATACCAACGTCCGTACGACTGACGTTAGCCCTTGTTTTCGACTCCTTTTCACCGTTGGTTTCTACTGATCGCTTCCCCGGTATGCTCTGATACCAAATTATTTAGTAGATCTATATGTTTGTGAGAAAAGAAGAAGGAATAAGAATAAGAGGAAAAAAAATGAGGAAAAAGAGATGGGAAATCATGTGTGAGAACTTAGGGTCTTTCCACATCAAAATATTTATATTATTAAATGTTTATGTACATATAGAGAACAATGTTAGGGTGCAGACCTTGTGAACCTCTTCTTGAGTCTAATCAGCGGCTTCAAGTAAATGAAGGTTATTAGAAATTGGTGGGGAAACAAATCTATTTAACCTTGACTATATCTGACATTTCTTATGCTTTTGGGGTTTTTTGTAAGTTTATGCATTCTCCCACTATGAAGCATCTTGAGGTACAATACCATGTTGTTCAATACCTAAAGAAGAGTCCAGGCCATGGCTCTTGTATATCAAGCATAAGGATCTCTAGATTGAAGCCTTCACAAATGCATATTGGACTAGTTCCATGTCTAATAGGAGATCCACGTCAGGCTAAGGCACCTTTATGGAACATTACCTCATTTCATGGCGAAGCAAGAAATAGCCAATTTTAGCAAGATCAAGTGCAGCAGTTGAGTTTAGAGCCATGGGACGTGAGATTTGTGAGATTCTAAGGATTTGTGACCTTCTGATGGAATTGGGATTTAGCTCCCAAGGTCCTATGAGTTTGTATTGTGACAATAAGGCTGCAATCAATATTCAACATGATAAAACCAAACAGGTTGATAGGCAGTTCATCACGGAGAATATATAGACTAAGCATATATGAATTCCCTTTGTGAAGACTTAAGACCCGCTAGCCAACTTCTTCTTCAAAGGCCTATGTAGTCCTAGTTTCAATAAGTTTGTTGGCGAGCTTGGTATGCATAATATCTACATACCAGCTTGAGGGGGAGTGTTGATGTATAAGGGAGTATATGGGTACAATCATTTAAGGGTACACGTGTCTTTATATTGTATAAGGGTATACTTGTAAACATGTATACTTCTACTTGTATTCTTGTATCCCTTTATTCTTCTAATATATGAAAGAAGTATATGATAGTAGATACTAACTCTTCATTCATATTGTTTTATCTTCAATACTTTTTCTTCTTCTAGAAACCACTTCATGCAGCTTAACGTGTTTTGTAGCCATTTATCTATCAAAAAAAACTTTGTTTTACAGTGATTTGTTTATTTATGTGATTATATTTTTGAATTTTTTTTAATTTCAAATGTATATAATAAAATCACAAAAATAAATTTTCAAAAGATAATATCATAAATGCTATCGAGATTGGGCTATGGAAATAGAGATACATAGCCACATTCACATCCATAGTCATACAAAATGTTTGTGAAGATGTTTCCCTAGTATCCATCATTTGATGCAGTAATTAATGGTGGAGAGGATGGATACCAGCATAATGTACATGAGTATATGGCCTAATATCATAACGTGATAGCCTGCATTCAGTGATAACTTGTGGAGAAGCAGCACTATGACCAACATGCTCAAAACGGAGACAAAGACTTCAAACAAGCTTGGAATTCCATGTAGTATTAAGGAAATATGAGGGAAAGGTTTTATAACATGATATAGTTGTATCGACTCTTGAATGTAAAAACTTAGTAATAATTTGGATGGTAATGAACCATATATTCTTGATAACACGACAAGATCTACACTAGTACCTAATTCATTGCTTCCTTGTTACAACTTACCCGCAGGTGCATTTATGGTTTTTAATCATGCATATTTTACCAATTCTTGGAGTTTCGTTGAAAATTTTCACTTTTCCAATATTTCCCTAATTTTTACAGTTTTTCCATTATTAAGAAACATTCTAATGAATTACCATCCATAATTCCGCTGGGCAAAATACCCTTCAAAATTGAAATTTTGAACCTTGATGTCATGTGTGTACCCTATTGGGGTTGGATGGATCTGGGTATAATAGAGGAAAATACTAGATTCAATTTTCATAAAAATCAGTATAAATATTCATATATTATTTTCTTTTTATTTTTATTTTTTTACTTATGAATTCATATGAAGAAAGAAAAACTATGTCGTCTCACTTGGATTGATTCTTAATCCTTTTCCTTCCTGTCTTTGTAACAGCGAGCATGCTAACATTGATGGGTATGAATGTTTATTTTCCGTTAGTGGGTTCTCGAGGGCTCATCTTAAAATTGGCTTCCCACCCATTTTTCTGGTAAAGATTAATCTTTTCTCTCTTTGAAGGTCATTTTATGGCAATGCCTATTAATTGACTTGTTCTATGTCATGTCTACAGTTGAAGGAACCCAAAGTATTTATTCATGGAAATATGAGATACCAAGATGCTCTGCACTCAAAATGGCCTGGTTGCAAGGTACGTACTTTTATAAGTTTACTAGTTGAAGTTGGAGAGAATATGTATTATTTTAAGGTTGGCTAGTTGAACTTCGAGAGAACAACTTATTTTAGATAAATATCACCCTTATGTTCGACTAATTAATTTCTTTGGTAGGTTATCAGAGATCAAACCATTTCTGTATAGGTTGCAACAAAGAGCACCACTGCAAGGTGACGGCCGCAGCCCGACAAGCTTAAATTGACAAAGCAACGAATTATTATTTCAAATGTCAAAAGTGGCATCCAAGCAAACCCAACATGTAGACACATGTTTACAGTTGAAGATGTATGATATTCTTGATAGGTATGCTTTCACACACTAATCATGTTGATAAGACTGGGATGTCTCAAGGTGTCAAAACCAATAAAGCATTATATATTAGCAGTCATTTATGCTTTAAGCTATGTCATAAAAATGACTTACAGTATAAATTTATAGTTTAAGATATTTTTCTGCTGTAACCTGTAACTCTATGGCTACTATCTGAACAATGTTTAGAACAAATGTAGTCTCTTATTTTTTTGGAACTTTGCATCAGGGAAAAATCAAGTGAATAGCACAAATCAAAATGATTCTTGATAAAAGACGATGAGGATGTTTATCTATTGTGTTTTTGTATCTGTGGACAAAAATAGTATCTTGTGATACATAGGCAAATTTGTAATGCTCAACAAAATTTGACTTACGAAGAACATTGTGAACCATGATGCAGCTGTGAGTTCAATGGGTTTGTAGCTTCCATAAGATGTTTAGCCAAGACCTGTGTTACATAGGTGAGAGTGAGACTCATTGATTCTGGGGTTGGAAACTAGTTTGGTTTGGGCTTGAAACAATTTTGTCATGTTTCTCACTGGAGGCATCCCATAACTGAGCTGACCGTTATAGCATTTGGGTCATCCTTAAACCAGGAAGAAAACTGGATTTTGCCAGTTCTGGTTGAAAGTCAAGCTTACCCAGGATGGAATGGATTAATTTCTTTGATTTCTACAGGTCGCTGTTAGGTTGAAGACAACCCAAGCCTAACCCAATTTACACAACCATGAAAATCAGTTCAGCCAGGTCAAATATCTGTGCTGAGCCAAGCTCTTAATCCATTTGCTCCAATGGTAACCACAGGTCCAGTATATGTCCAATTATATTTTATATCTACAAATTGCAAGATTTTTTTTTTTTTTTTTTTTTTTTTTTTTGGTGTTTTTACTGAATTTTTGGCTTCACTGATAAGTGAGGCTTTCCTGTGACTTTCAATATATTTTAGTGAAATTCTGCAAGAGTGTTTCTATGGGGAGAGCATGACCGTATGAGAATTAAAGAAAAGGGGGGCGGGACCCCACTGCAACAAATGAAATAGAGAAATTCGATTACATTGTCATCTAATCTGAAACTAAGAGGTTTATCTAGCATTTTCCTTCAACACGGAGTGGATAGGACCCATTGCATTGAAGAAACTCCATTTTTTTGCCAGGGTATCAAAGAAAGCCATTAGGCTCTTGTCCTGACTGAGGATGATGTGCTTAGGGTTGGAGTGGTTGGGTGGGTGTGTTTGGTGGGGCTGTGGGTTAAAATAGTCAGTTGGGTCATCACCTTGAAACCCCTTTTTTTGGTTGCAAAAAAATTGTATTTCCAGCATCCATTTTCCACCTAGAGGATGCTGGTTAGGGACCTATGGCTCTGGAATCTTTGGACCATTGTAGTGCTATGGCTCAAAATCATACTAAGCAAAAGCTCAGACATGATTACAGGAAAATTAAATAAATTTCAGGTGATTAACCTTTAGAAAAAAGCTGCTTAAATTTAGAAATGCTTAAGATCATCATCGACGAATTGGCTTGTAGGCCTGGATCAGAGTCGGGCTGCATGCATGGTGTGACTGGTACGTGGCAAGTAATTTTACACGCTGTCAAAAGAAATATCCAAACAGACCTCTGGAGACCTGGAAAAATGGCTTTCTGGTTTCTCAAGGTGACTTGGAATCTGTAAGATAAGAAGATGAATGCTTTAGTTATAAAGACCAAGTTTTTACTATTTAGTGACTATGAAACAATGAAATTAGAAGAATTTAAAACGCAAGGTTCTTTGCCACAAAGAAGACTACAAAACAGTACAAGAAAAGTCGTGAAATAGAGTCAAAAGCTCTTGCTTAAGACTCTTTTCTTCCTTGCCTGGCGCTACCCAAGTCATGTTTGATTTAAATTCGAGAAAATATAGCCTTAGCCTCTCTTAATTAAGAAAAGTGGAATGGTAGATCACCCATTTTCTTCCACATGTCATCCCCTGGTGTCCAAGACACCATCCCGGACACTAAACCCTGGACAAAACATTTTCTTCTTATTACTTAAGGCCTAATTAAGCATGAATTTGTACATGTATGTAGACATCCACATCTCTCTCTCTCTCTCTCTCTCAAACTCGAAGTAACGGAACCACATGTTCGCCATGTCACTTTCTCCTTGTGTGGCAAGTTTCAGCTCAATAATTCCCTGCCACATGGCAAAAGCATGCATCCTTCATTATTGCTTTTTCAGTTTTTACTTCTTTTTAGGGCTGACCAATCCAAATACTCTAATCTGGTAGGGGACCCTCTAGATTAACCATGTGGACAGATATGCTTCTTCCACGTCAGTCCCATGTTTTACCATGTATAGGCCTTTCTAGTGGGACTAGTGGCTATTGAATTTTTAAGCTTTTTAATATAGAAAATGATAAGAGGAAGTACTCCCTTTTTTTCCGGGAGCCATATCCTCTGCACCGGGGTGTATATGCATAATGCATTACCCCATATCCTCTGCACCGTGATATACGCACAACACCCCGGTGAAACCAAGTGAGAAGCCAACAGTGAGGCTCATGATCTAGCTCAGTCTGGTATTTCTGGTCATTTAGTTTCAAATGGCTTAGCCTCTTGTTTGGGCTTCGTGCCCCTTCCATTTGTGATTAATGGATTTGCTTATCTACCAAAAAACAAAAAAATACAGTAAGACGTGAGCTAGGTTCATCCAAGGATGGGATGGACTAACCTTCAAGAAGAAAGCCTTTTTATCTTCTTCACTAGTCAAAATCACACTTAAATTACTAAACTCGTGAAACCATTTACTATTGTAGCTCTCCAACTCCCACCAAACCCTATATTAACATATTAGTTTACACGCCCCACTAATTCTATTTTTTTAGATATGAAAACATCAAAATTGCCTTTTTGTAATCTGTCGTCAGTTTTGAAAGTTACAGGACAATATCTTAGACTTAGACTAGCAGCACTACAGCACGTCTCGGGTGCCCATAATTCATCACGTCTTTTCTGTAGGGCCCGGTCTGGTTGCCATGAATTGAATAGGGAAAAAAAAACCCACAAGAAAAAGAAAGAAAAGAATCATGAGAAAAACATGAGAAAACTAACTTTTCATGGCAACCAGACAACTTAAAATGATTTGTCCAGAAAATTCTGTCATTCGAAAACCTTTTCATGGCAACCGCCAACCAGGGCCAGAGGATTAACCCATCATTGGATGAGTCCACATAAGAAATTTATTAGATCAAAAATTAGGTTGAATAAATGTTAGCAACTATGTAATTTTTTTATTCATTGGGATAAAGATAAAAGTATTCTGTTGAAGCTCCAAAGAATAATTTATAGATACGGTTAAATAATCTCATCAATGCTGAATTTTGCACAGGCAATATATTAGGTAGGACTCATTCATAAGTCTTGTGACTCCTATTTTTGCCTTTCCGTCAGGGTGTGCTCTCTTCTTTTTTTCCTTCTCTTTTTTTTTACCGCCACATGGGACTACATCATGACAACCACTTAAGGCAGGACTGGACTGAGCCAGTGAGACCCTGAACAGGCTACACCACAGCGCACCATTATGAGGGTCTTTGTGACATTTCTAAATATTTGTAGCATTATGTGAACTATTTTTCGTAAGGTTCTCACAGGGTTTGAATCATCTCCAGTCTGAATGAAGAGATATCATGCTAGTATCAATCAACGCATCGACAATGCCGAACAAAGAGTGTTTGGCTTAATAAACATGGATCAAAAGAGGTTGTTATAGTAAATAAATACCTATATATTTATTAAAGTACCCTTTGTTAGACATCATGCTGCATGCTGGGTAGTTACTTGCATCGAATGACGGGAAACTATTCGAACCCTTTTCTAACAAATCCTAAGCTGTGAAATGGCTAATTGTGATTGGGTCATCCCTGGAGGAGCTTTCAAGGTTTATAAAAATATGGAAAATTTGGCATTTCCAATCAATCAGACTGTTGATCGATCATGATTTTTGGAAAATCTGCATAATCGATCAAGGGTTTCAGAGGCTCAAACCACACGCTACCTGATCAATCATAAGCAAATCTCTGATTGATTAGAAAATGTTTGATCGATTAGAAACTGAAAAACAAGAATTCTATAAATTTTTGCTAGTCTGTGAGTTTGCTTCTAATTTCATGTGAGGCTCACTAATAATGAGATAAGACCTTAAAATTTCTCATTTTAAACTATAAAAAAAAAAAAAAAAGTGGATAAAATATAAGAGGTTTGGAAGAAATGGGAAAGAAACCGTAATTTTTCATGGAATTTATCTCATTTGAGATTTCTCTCATGTTTTGTGGTTTCCACTTAGATCTTCGATGTAATCTTATTATTCTTGGTGTTTTGCACCATAGGAACCTCAAAGAAGAGAGTTTGTAAAGTTCTAGAGGAAGATTTCTCTTGAATCTCCAAGAAATAGAGAGCTTAAAAGAAGGTAAGCTTTAGATTTAAAGTTTAGGGAGTTTCCTTAAGATTTTGGGGTTTTCCCATAATTTTTTGCTTAGATCTTGTAAATCTAAGTTCTCTATAATAATAAACTTTGCAGAGATATGTTTAATATGCAAATTATTTTCATTGTTAGGATCTTAAAAATTCATGTATTTCAACTTACAAATTGTGTTTTTCTTGAAGGCTTGGATGTGTAATCAATAGAGTTAATCCATACAAAGATGCTTAGCCAACATATTTTATGGAAAATGGGTTTTAAACCAATTTTCACATATGTATAAAAATCTAGAAGATTTCTTCAAGTTCTAAGTGCTTTCATAAGTTGTTTTAATGATTCCAAAAGTGATTCAAAGTGTTTTCATAAAATATTTTACTATTGCCGAAAGTGATTGAAATGTCTTGATAAATTGTGATTCGTATAATGAAATGTTTATAAGTTATCCTAAAAGGGGGTGAATAGGATATCAAAATTATTCCACCATTTCTTGTCAATATTGAGATTGATTTTAATCTTCTTAAAATGAATTCAAGTATATGTGCAATAAGGTGTTTACTCAAGCATTTAAACAAATACATAGTAGTAATAAGAGAGATGAGCACAAATAGAGAGAGACAAACAATCACACATTCAATCCACAACACAAGATTTATAGTGGTTCCGCATTAAGGCCTATGTCCACTCTTCTAAAACTTACTACCAAGCTTAGGTATATTTCATTTAAATTGTCACATATAACCTAGATTGACATAAAAACCTAACTACTTGTTTACAAGCAAGCTACACAACAACACTCGATGTCTCCGACAGAGGTAGTAAAGCTTTCAGTGTCTCCGACGGAGGCAAAACAATAGGAGAAGAATGAATATGCAAATGAATGCAAAGATAATAGAAAATATTACCACTAAGTTGGTTGATGTTGTTGTTCTTACCACATGTGGGAGTGCTCATTGTTGAGTTGATTTACCTTATACACCCACTTCTTCTTCAATCTATGACACTAGAGCTTTTTGAGCGAGGCCAGCCACAAAGGGGTTTCCACAAGGGATAACCCAAACCACACATCTCAAATAGATGCTAGTTAAATTGAGCAAAGAGGGAACCAAGAGAAATTTTCTTGAGAAACTTTCAGGCTTGGAGCTCAAGCAATGGAGGAAGAGGATTTTTCACCCTTGGAGGCTCTTTTTAGAAAATCAAATAACACTCTTTTGAGTGCTTGAAGATGTGTATTGCCCTAAAGGAAAACTTTTTTTTTATAGAAGACGGAAATGGCTCACAATCCTTGAATTGAAATCTTTTCAAACGGGTAAGAGAAAATAGTCATTAATTCAAAACAATGTTTTGGCGAACTTCCAAAACACTCAACCATGATTGATCATGGGGTTTGTGATCGATCATGGGATCATTTTTTGTAACCTCTAAAATATGTTCGGGTGTGTATTGGTGGTGTGGGCTCACCTTTAAGTCACAATCAATCCATGATCGATCATGGACTTTATGATCGATCATGGGGTCTTTTGGACCCATATCCATGATCGACCATGGAGAAGAGACCTAGTCCTCGGGAGGCCATTTTTCCTGTTTGTGATCGATCACAACTAGTGGAAATTTCACTTCCTACTTTTGTGATTGATCATGGGGTTTGTGATCAATCACAAATAGTGAATTTAGTGTTTTTACTGTTTTGTGATTCTTAAGAGGTCCACAAGAGCTTGGAGTCATTTTGGAATGTTCAACCATATGTGGGGACACATCTTGGGTCATACTACATGAACCCTATGAAACTACATGTATGTCTTTACCTTATTGGGAGTTGGGACCGGGCTTGATTCTTGGTCTTCAAGACTTGACTGTTGGAGCTTCTTCCACACATTTGCCCATGGATTTGATAAATGATGTTCTTGCATCAACATATATCATTTCGAAGAATGTTTCATCCTTATTGTGTGCCTTAGATGGGTTAAGCAATCTTGTATTTTGTGTTTGATCAACCTCGGTTATGTTTATAACATATGAATGTGTTCCAATAATGATGTGTATATATATGCTCCGAAAGCTGATTGTGTAAAAATATGTTTCATATGTTCTAAAGATTATTTTGTTTCAAATATATATTGTTAAAATGTGTGAAGTGATATTTGTAAATGGTATGTATTTTCTAACTCTAATTTGTTAGGCTCCACTTGCCAGGCTTTAAAATTGGTGCAATCTATTATGCCCCACTCATCAGGTTTTATACTAGGTGCGATCTATTATACCCTAATAACTGAAATTTACAATCGATGCAATCTATTATTTGTATAGCCATTTTGCATACATGTGCTTTTGAAAATATGTTTCAATACAAATCAGGTTTTTCACTTGTATTTCAATATGAAATTTATAAGAATGTCCGTGATTTGTGTTATATAAATTTTGAAGCATGTTTAAGAATGTTATGTCATTTTGGAAAATGCATTATTTCTAATGTATATGCCATATGTTATGCTATAGTTATATGTTTTTCAAAATATCCATTCTCATGTTTGACTCATTCTTTTTTTGTATGTTTTGTATAATTATTAAGAAGCTATGGACTCAAACATCTATAATATTTTTCAGATTTAGATTGAAAGCATTAACCAATACATATGAGACGTGACACTAGCGTCATGCAGGTTTAGTTCATTTGCTTAAGAGTGGACAGATTGATGTCCAAATATACTTTATTGAGACTTTTGTTATTTGGAAGCCTTTTATTCTAAATGATTCATGGGATGTAATAGTTTCAGTGAAGTCTATTTTGTTGAGATATGTGGAATATAGTATTTTGTTATGAGTTGTTGATAGAGTTTTAAAATGATGAAAGTTTAGTTTCTTCCACTGTCATGTGATTTTAAAATTAGAAGAAACTTATACTTCCACTTCCGTTGCGCATACACACTATGAGAAGAAGAAGATGGCACGGGATCAAAGAGTATGGGTTCGGGTCGTGGTCAAATGTCCACTTTGAATCTAGGACCGTCTTAAAGAGGTCTAGGTTCGGGGCGTGACAGGATTAGCTAGTGGGTATCAAGATTTCTTTGTAAATTCTTAGAATTCAAGGGTATTCGTGCTATTTCCGTTATTTTGTTCTCTTTTTACCTTGATAATGTAGCTAATCCCTCTCCATCAATGGGGCCAAGGCCGCAGCTCATTTGACGGTGCTGTATGTCCAAACTATGAGGTCATGAGCTCATTTAGCACTTACCCATCATTAGGGAAAATCTTAATTTATAATTAGAAAAATTAATAATTACAATTAAGGATGACATGTGGAGTCGAGCCTCATGTGCTTTGGTTAGGACACAAAGGTTGCAACACTTTGGTCATGTGTTCGCGAATCGTGGCAGACCCTTCGAGCCTACTGGAAATGGATTAGTTTACCCCTAAAAATAATTAACTATGGCATTAGCTAGGCTTGAAAGAGAATAAGATCATATGAGAGAGAGAGAGAGAGAGAGAGAGAGTTTAGTTGGTCAGACAAGGGAAAGGAAAAGGACGGGGTGGGGGCAGAAATTTTAGACAGTGGTGAATTAATGGGAAAAAAGAAGATTAGATGGATGGGCAATTGATTATCACATGAAAAGGGTGAGGAAGGGGAAAGAGAAGGATTAAGACTTCTAAACTAATATTCTTACGTATTGCTACCCATGTAAAGATCCCAGAATTAAAAGCTATGCCCCCTAAATGTTATACTGGAAAAAAAAAAAATTATATTTTATCATTATTATTATTATTAGAAAAATGAGATTAATCCTAAACTTGGAAAACCTCATAAGAACAAAGCATTATGGTTTAGACACTTAATTACTATTACCATTCAAATCCCCTACTGACCAACTTAAATATGTTTCTTGTATTAGACTATATAAATTT
>JAOXJP010078849.1:0-15046 GCA_025762735.1 Platanus orientalis
GGAAAGAAATGAAATAAACAATAATTAGTATTGGAAACAGAAACCAAAGTACCAATCTAAGACACTGGAAATAAGCCCATATAAGCTATTCATTAACTGCCAAAGTATAGCTATTCAGACTCTTCATGAAATCCCTAGATCCCTTCCATGCAATCATTGATTGTGTTTCTGCATTTATATCAAATTAAAAACAAATAATTTAGACGATAAAATGGATGCAAAATTGTATAACATCTCATAAAAAGAAGAATAAGAGAAAAAAGGAAAGAAAGACTTAACCGAAACAATTTACACAAAAGGTAACATAATCTACACAGGGAAAGAGAACACTAATTATTAGAAAAATCAAGGGTTAAAACCCTAAAGTTAACAGCCCAACAATTTCTTCATCCATAACGCATCCACAAAGCTACCATTAAAAACCCTATCCATAAAATGCATATCGATATAAAACCAATAAATTCATGGACGTCCATTAGATTACATCAACTACCAGAAAAGAAAAAAAAAATTCAACAAAACAAAACATAAAAACAGACCAAAGGTACATAATTTCCATCTCCAAACAATCAAATTTCAAAAGATCTCAAACTAAAGTAGAACAAAAAACAAACAAGAGGAAAAAAAAGAAAAAACTTTATATAGGAAAAACTATGGAAAGGAAAGATAGAGGAGGATTCGAAGATCTGAATTACAGAAGAGCTTCTACGTACCCTTCCGAAGCACGATGAGAGGTGAAATCGAATTGAATCGATTCATCGATGTAGGCGAGAGGAAAGAGATAGGGTAGAGAGAGAAAGAGAAGGTTGTTCTTCGTGTGATGAACTTGGTCTGCTCCTCTGCTTCAAATTCTCTCTTTCTCTATCTAAAGTCTCTGGTATTTCTTTGGCCTCCAAACCCTCCTCGCGACCACCAAGACCACAAAAAGTAGCTTCATATGAAACCCACCAATTCGCCACTCGATTAGACGATTGATTTCTTTCTCTCTATATATCTACCTCCCTCTTCTTCCTCCCATCTCTATCTCTTTTGACTCCCCAATAAACCAGAATTATTTATTTTTTAATAACCAAATACCCCTTTCATTTGTTAAAATCTACGAAATGACCTTTTGGACAGACATATCTGCATATGGACATGACATAGGAGTGATAGGACTGGAAGAAAGTGTTCTGTGATGACAAAGTGTCTGTACTGTTTTACCGTGAATTATAAGCTAACACATCATGTGTTTGGGTTCAAAAAAGTATTCAGGTGTAAAAAACAAGAGATACTAAATTCAAAAAATACTTCATGTGTCAACCAATGGCACACCTACATGTACCTGTGTCAACACTGACAATCATTCTCCGATAAGACGCAAGTAGTTAGTGACTTGACAAAATTGTCGGTAAAAATACACAGGGTAAAGGAGGGTGTTGTAGTAAATAAATATTTTTTATTTACTCAAATACCCTTGGAGGTTTATTTTAGGGAAAGGATCTGGTACACCCAAATTTGCTTATCCCCCCGTGTCCCCACTGTGCAGGTTGACTCGTGATGGCTTATTGAATTTGGTGTCCGTTTTAAATAGGGAGCAAATGTTCATTAAACTTTTATTTTTATGGTTTTGACCCTATAAATTCCATTTTCATGGGTACCTATTTTTCATTTAATAACTATTTTCCCAGTATTAACCTTATATGCTTCTCCTTTTGTCTGTGGAGACATGGGGGACAGAAATTGCGTGTAGCACATCCTTTCCTTAATTTTTATTGAGAGCAAATTTTTTGTGACCAAAAAATGGTGTGACCCTCTATGACCATACCACAGGCTGACATGTAGAGGCATAGAGATAAAACCATTCAAACAGTTAAAATAAAAACATTAAAAAAAGTTCCAAAAAAGAGACACCCAAAATTCAAAAGGGAACAAATGTTCTACTCCCTCATGGTCCTAGACTCAAAGAGGCTTGTGTGTATAAGGTGAAAATCAAAATTTTGTTTTTTCTTTTTAATTTAAAAAAAAGCATCAAGTGCCAGCCTTTGTATTTGGGAAACGAAGCAAATGTTCTGTGATAAAAAATGCCTATGTAGTGTATATGGTGAATTATAAACAGACATGTGTTGTTTTAAGGGGTAAAAGGGTCTAAAAAATGTTCATTTAAAAAAGTGGGTGGTTAATAAAAGACATCAAATTCAAAAACACATCAATCAATGCACGATTATAGAAGTGTGTCTCAAAACAGATTTGGGAAACTGGGAGAAATCAGTTTTTCCTGATGTATAAGAATGACATTGGGGGTTAATACATCAGTGCCGCTTTCACTTTTTTTGCTTATCACTTTTCAATGGTGATGTGTCCACCCCTGATGCCATTCTAATACATCAGGAAAAGCTGATTTCCATACCTACTCTTTTCCAAGACAATTTGGGAGAACATTTGTTCAAGGGAAAACAAATCTATATCATTCACTTTGTTAGTGACGGTCTGATATCAAATGCGACACCCCCCCTGATGGGACACTCGGGAGGGGGAATCAAAAACCTCCAAAAAGTGAATTGATTCCACCCCCAAGTGTCCCATCAGGTGGTGTGGTGCATACGATTTCATCCCGTTAGTGACACGACATGCTGGGGTTAGAGAGGCAGGTTCTATCTTCTGTCTGAATGAAGAGATGTTATGCCAATACCAATCAACAAGTGGCAATCAACCTGGGTTCTGGGTGGCTGCAGCATCATCCTTACATAAGGTCATGGGTCAAATCCCCTTGGATACAATCCGTAATGCATGACGTTGCCTACTTATCCAATTGTTGTACCATTGCCAAGCAAAGCACGTACTAACATGAGATCGTGAAACAAATTTCAAAACTTGACATGTAAACAAGATTTTAAAACTCTACCCTTTGGGCGTTAAAATCCTCTCCAATTGAAATGGTAAAAAGTCAAGCCAATCCATTCAACACGGAACACAATATATGGAATATGGGTGTGTTAACCCTTTACAAAAGCTCTGGTTTCAATAAAATCGACCTTCATAGATTACATGAAACTCTCAAAAGCATTTTTTTTTTTTTAATATCTTTTTAGTTTCAAACTCTGAAATAATTGTGGGAGTTTGACTTGTGAAGAAATACACATGTTTCGTTAAATCCTAACTTGGGCCTCAATACCATAAATAAAGAGAACAAGTAGTGAAAATAGACATGGGTAATTGTGGTTTAACAGTGAAAAAGTGGATGGTGGAATGATATTCATGTAGACGACCCAAGGTAGTTAGGATAAGGATTTCTTATTGCTGTTGAGGAGCATTAAAACCATAGTCACTTAGTTCATGATAAAAAAATGAACCAACAATTCAAAGCTCTTTTTAATATTTAGGGAGAAAGATCCAAGGTAAGAGGTGTGTTTTTGCTTATCTTGTTTATTTGTCTTTCATTATACGAGTCATACATAACAAAGCTTTACCCCAACTAGTTGGGGTCGACATGAATATCGTTTTGTCATTATACTTTATTGAGGGTTGTATCAAGCAATATTTTACAAACACCTACTTCAATCTAAGGTACTAAGGTAAGTATCCGACTTTGGTTCATTTTCACATTCGTTTAAAGCAAATATGGACATACATGTATCCATTTTAATTAAATATTTGTTCGATTAAAAAATATCCAATTATAAATTAACCAATTATAAATATACACATATCCGTCACGGATAACATCTGAATCCGATTTAATATTCAGTTAATTATCTATATTCGATTATTATCAAATATTCATGTAATATATATATAAAAAATGAGTGTAGACCATAGGAACAAAACAAATCCAATGGTCTACACTAGACCCTATCTCTTTATCATATAAAAAAGTTTTAAAATTTTTAATATCCGGATATCTGTTAACTAAATATTCAATTATATCCGATATCTATTAATAATAATCGGATATATCACATTATTATCTGATATCCGAAAAACTTAACAAATACAATTTTGAATATGCTTTTCAAATATCAGCTTGAATAATAATCAAATTCGGATACACATGAAAAATAAATGAACCGAATTCAGATGTATTACTATCCACATCGAATCTAACTCATTTGCATCCTTAATCCAAGGTAACATTGGACTTCCTTGGTCCTCTTAATGCACTCAACATGCACTGACTCAACTACTTTCCTTGGTCCTCTTGGTAGTGCAATCATTGGTTTTTAACAGTACATGATCAAACCATGTTAGTCAACTTTTTATTATCTTATCACCTATTGGTGTTATTTATAGGCTCTCATGAATGTTTTCATTTCTTATGGTATCCTTTCTAGTCTTGCCACTCATCTATTTTAACATCATCATCTCAGCTACACTCATTACAAGCACTTGTTGTTTTTTGGCTATTGTACATTCTAGTTCATATAAAGCATGATTAATAATTTAGTTGCTTTCTTGGCTATTGTACCCTACCGTACCCCACTCTTAACTAGAATGTTGTGGACCACCTCACCTCTTCATTGACAATGTCATTTGATTCCCTCAACAAGGCCATTTAGGGTTAACAATAGGGTTGTAAATGGACCATTTAGATAATCAGATTTTCATCAAATATTTAAAATAGATACGGATATTTTGAAACAAGATCCATATTCATATCCATTTATTTATTTGGATTTCAGATACATTACATGAACATCTCATTTCTTACAATTTACAATATCATGCTTGCACCAGTGCACCATTGCTTATTCCATCAGGCTTCTTATTGTTAGGGTTTATAAATTTATTTATGTAATGTATTCTATGTAGCAAGACTTTCAATATTATGATGTAACTATTAATCTATAACCATTGATTAGGGTTAAATATGAATAGTATGAATAAAACTAAACACAAATATATTACATTGGATATTTATTTTTTTGGTAAAATACACATACAAATATTTAGGCTTAGTTTTATAGGAATACCCTCACATGTTCTGTAGCAAGAATCATGTGATTTTTCTTACTAGACCATTGTAGTTTTTACCTGCCACACGCAATGTAACTCAAACAATTTGGGAAACTTCAGGGTTCATCCATCTTGTTTAAACGATATTCATCTTTTTCTTGCTCTCATGGGTACTCTTTGCATGTACACATGGGGCCGGGCTAGCCCAAACCCAATCCTACCTAACCTGAAAAGGCCCTGCTTTAATCCTAGGAGTATGCTCGGGCCATCCTTAGCTTGGCCCAATGTCCGGGACCTGCTGCTCAAGGCTTGAGCTCGGGGCATTATAGTGGCTCTTTTTTTATTATAAAATATTGACTTATATATTGAAAAATAGGTTAATATACAAATTTTCAATAAATTTATTAATTTATATATTCAAATAATGATTATTGGGCCAACATGAGGCCCATCGAATCATGTTGGGCTAGGCTCTGGCCTTGATGCCTTGGCTCTTCTGAGCCTAAACCTACCGAAGCCTATAGTAAGCAATGAAGGGCTCAATGCAGGCCTACTAAAGCCCATTCTAGACCCAACCGATGCACACCCCTGGATTTGGATGATTCCAACCATTTTTTCTCTTGCAATCTTCCAGATGGCAAGAATCAAATATCACTTATATGGCTATATTGTTACGAGTCAGGTGAACCCCCAAATGAGATCCAATTTCACCTTGAACCTGCATAAGTTGGCCTGACGTGCTCCTTTATTTAGATGATCCAAGAAATGGGGCCACAACAAGACTCTATGTTCCTAAACTGTTCCCATCAATGATCTTTGGATGATTAGTTAGTACATCAGTATCGGTGATAAAAATATCTTAGGGAACATAGCAGAATGGGCCTCACATATAAAAGGGCCTTCGTTTGTATATAACTGGGGAAATTCCCTTTAATGCAAGAACATGACCTAATCACCTAGTGGCACTCTTTCATATTGTAGCAAGGTATGAAGCCAAATTTTCTATGTCGAAAGGTGGAAATTGTTATAGGAAAGCATTCTTGCCATGAGCAACAATTTTGAAGGCTTGATGCTTTCATGTAGGAGCAGCTGATCTTTCTCTATCTTGCTATGGGCCTCACATCAAATAGTTAACTAGAAAAATGTAGATATTTGCCTTGTGTGGGTATTGGGTTGTGAAGGTTACTAGTGCTACTAGTGGTGGAGCCACGTAGAAGCAAGGCCCCCTCCCCTCAATGCGTGAGTACCCTTGTAATAATAATGGGCCTGACAAAATATTATCCTTGATTGGAATCAGTTGCCTCCCTTGAATGTGTGAGTATCCCATGATTGGAATCAGTTGCCCCCCTCCCCCCCGTTCAATGTGGGAATAGTCCATGATTGGAATAAGTTCACCCCCCTCTTACTAGGAAATGAGTTCACGTCATCTCTAAACTGACTGAACTGGTACCTCTCTAGTCTTTGCTTAGATTGTGACACAATGTCAAACAAATGGTGCATTAATAAAATGAGCAAATTAATGAACCAAAATTAAATAAACTAAAATAAATGGAGCAAATTTTTGGCCCAGGATGGTATCCAGGGTGTCAAGTGACTTCATTTGGAATAAAATGGGTGGGAATTTAAAATTTCATCTAACCACTGCCCATTTTATTCCATGTAAAGTCACTTGGTGTACTGGACTCCAAATCTTGGACAGAACGTCTATTTTAATTAATAAATACACGTATTTTTACTATAATACCCTCCTTTGACCCGTGTTAGGCTCAAACACCCTTTGTCAGGCCACGTGTCACACACTGATTGCTAATGGAGTGGTACCTATTCATTGATACTAGAGATGATTTAAAATCCTAGAGAATCCTTGCCCTAGGATCGGATTAGGTGTACCCCTTAATGGGTGTCAACAGTGTGCCCACAACCAGCAGGTGACACGTCCCGTTGAAAAAGTGATTTACACTTTTTGGGGGTGTTTTTCACTTTTTTGATGTAACGTATCACCCTCTGATTGTGGGCGCACCATTGGCATCCGTTAAGGGGACGCACATAATCCTTTGGCTTGCCCCCCTACGTGAAAATCCTAGCTCCGCTCCTAGTAACATGCATTGTCGAAGACGTTTTATGGTTTTTATATGTGATATACTTTATCAGAGGCTTTTTTATGGTTTATATATGTAATATGCTTTGTCGTAGACCTTTTATGGTTTACATATATGATATGTTTTGTTAGAAACCTTTCACAGTTTATTTACACTTATATATGATATATGATAGTGATACTATTGTGTTTAGTATGTGACACATATACTACTGGACAAATGCATTTAGTACTTAACATGTGCCATTAGCATGTAGTGTATGCATGATTCAACTTTATCTATTTTGAATATTCTTATGATTATCTTGTGATAGGTGTGTACTCAAATTATACTAAGGATACATGTTTAGTAAACTTGATGTACTCTCATTCCTACATTGATTCTTTAGTTTATCTTGATTCTCCCTATTTGCTACTGTGATTATCTTTGACTTCATTTTGTGTTGTATAAACTACATACCCTCCTGCTAAGTCTGTCAAGGTTACCCCAATCGGCACCACCCACAAATGTGTAGGCATACAAATTAGATTGCGCCTTAGGACGAGGAGTTGATGGAAGGGAGGGGATTTTAGGTCAAATGATGATACATTCTATTTAACTTTTATCAAAGATTTAGTGCTTGTAGTACTTTGTTTATTTGAGATGGACCCTTCATGGGTAAGGATTGTATTTACTATGGGTAGATTTAGACCCTTTTATTTTAGATGGTTACGAGATACCTTTAGATGGTCATGATATTATTTTATTTCCACTACACCGGAATTTAGTTTACCATTGTTATTTTATTCCGCTGCAATGTGATTATTATTTTAAATGAACTAAAATGGACATGAAAAAATAAGAAAATAAATTTATGTGAATAATGATGTGATCAAGTAAGAGATTTAATGATACGTTCCGAGTTTGTTCGGCTTGCTGCTATGAGAAACGGATTTGAGATGGGTTATTCTCATGTCACAGATCTAAACCCGGCCCACTTCAAGGCCAATGGATTTGGGTCATGACAACTATGGGCCATAAACATGTTTCAACAGTCATTTGGACCAAATCTATAAATACCCATGGGATTATGTGTATTGTATATGTGTGAACAACATAGTATTTCATATATACTATTTTTATTATACTATCTGAAAATCGTCTGAAATAGAGTACTATAAAAAGTTAGTTAGGCCTCTGCTATCTTGTGCAATATAGCAGGAATATTATTTGACACCGTTGAATCTTAGAGTCTGATCGTCTAAAACCCTCTGCATTGAGAAAGATATCCAAAAGAATATGTGAAATCAGGTTTAAAGACAGTGTCCCAGACACGCCTTAATCAATACTTCACAGGTATTATTGTTCTATTTTATTTCCAAAAGTCTCTAAACAATTTAATGTTTTTTTGTTGTACTTTGTTTCTTGTAATATATGGTTTGATAAATTTAAATTATTATTATGTAACATGAATTTTTTTTTTTTTTAAGATTAATAATTAAAAATAATAATAATAATCAAAAAAATTTTCCAACAATATATGTCCATTTAGACTGAAGATGATCTAAAATCTATCTATTAAGGCTAGAGATGATTCAAAGAACCTTGTAACGCAAACCTTCAATACAGACAGACGATAGAGATGGAAGATGGCATATGAGTGTGTGGTTGATAACCTTCTAAATAATGAAAAGAAAGAATGAGAGAAAGAGGGGAATGCAATCTTTAGAGGATTCTTATAAAAAAAATTAAGAAAACAAGGGCATTTGGAAACCTTTAATGAGAGAAAGAGGAGAATGCATTCTTTAGAAGGTTAGTCTGGCTTTGGTGCACACAAAATCTGTGTAATTTGTGCACACAGACCAAGGGACAAACACATCAGCACCGAAAAATGATAAGCACTCCCCAAAAAGTGTAAATCACTTTTCGGCTATCCACCCATTGGTTTGTGTGCACATAGATTTTGTGTGTACCAACGTTGGACCCAATCAAATAGGGTTAAAACTGAAAACCTACTTCTAATATAATAGAATAAAATAAAGGTAGTTGTTATTTGACACCCATTTTCCAACACTAAAGATTCTCTTGGTATCTATTCTTAACAGCGTAAATCTCAAAACAAAACAAAAAAAGACACCTTATATTCTATAATTTGGCCTCTCTTTTTTATGATATTGGGTGTATTGTGGGGGGTATACTCGATACCCTAACAAGACAAATCTCCATCAACAACATAAAAATACTAACAATAGATTATAAACCCAATAAAGAGCTTAAATTATTGTGTTAGAGGCTATCTCCATAATCTTAGTACTAATATCATCCTGATCAACAAAGTTAACAAATGATCAAACGAGACTTTATGCAAGATTTTATTCGGAGCCTTTGGTAATTGATTAGCATAAGAAATTCAGAACATTTTCTTTTTCATATTAACAGAATAAGGCAATTAAAAAGTACAAATTATTTGAATCTTGTCCAAAACACCTCGTCGTACATTCTAAGAGGACAAACATCAATGAATGGATACTTTTGTTCGTTATGATGAGAAGCCGGAGGAAGACGAGGCCGTCAAGGTATCATGGCCCTTACGCCCAGGCAAACCCATATAACAAACAAAATGACCAGGACAAAAGGTCACCCTCCAAAAGGGTGAGGGCTGCGCTAATAGGCCCGATTACCCATCCTCGGCTGGATCGGATTGCTAGCAGCAACTGTGTAATGATACTTCGCCCTTTCAGACGGACACAATTTGGCCAGTGAAACAAAGCGAGGTCAAGGATTCGAGTAGGCCTTGTTGCGGGGTCCCGCACTAGGGTTGAGGCTGAGGCTGTCAGCAGGCTCATGGGACTACCTGCAGAAGAAGCCTGTAAAACAGGCCAGGAGATCTTGCTTTCACAATCCCATTAAAAAAAAACCCGCAGAGGATTTGATAGGACAACTTAGACAGCACTGGCTTTCCTTATTCTAAAAAACCTACTATTTGAAAAAGTTACTCAAGCTACTTCATGGAACCCAAAATCTACCAGGTTTGCAGAGTTAATTCACCCATCTCAACAAATAAGGTCACCTATTCACCATGGAGGTGATGGGCAAAATAAAAATCCACATAGGTGCCAATGTTGTAGCCAATTGGAAGACAGATTTTTCCATTATTGGTAGGGACTAGAATGTGATTCACTGCAAGCTTCCATACTTTCACTGTAACTCTCTTAAGTCCAAGAACATTCAATGGGAGTATCGCTAACCAAAAACCATAATTTTACTTGATTAATCAGAGAACATGTAACATTTTTTATCCTATCATCAAGCATCTCATACTAATAATTTTTTGGATTGATTAACTCTTCTGTATTTTACTCCTGTTAAAGAATTGCCATAGGCAGCAAGCAAGTTGCTTTCAAATACAGATTTTTGGTATGAATTCTTAACTTTGGTTCAAAATGGACATTAACTGAACTCAAGAAACAACAAATGGCATGTATAAACCCTGATTTTCATATCTAACCCATGTAACTTACAACACAAACATGATACATCATATTATCGTATAAAGTAATTATTGGGTGATGAAAAAGAAGGTTGATGGTTAGTTGTTAGCGGACGAAGACAGGTTTTAAAGGAAGGTCTATGCTATGAACCCCAACACCACACCTTGTCAAATATGAGAATAAATTATGGCATATCTTTATGCATCATAATATAAAAATCAAAATAAATTAAAAACTCGTAATCATATAACATACAGAAGATGACAATACATTTTCCTTGTTACTTGTGTGTCTGTCTGTTTCATGTATGTGAAAAAGAGCCTCTTTTTGAAACTTTATCCACAAGCAAACTCAAAACCGGCAAGAAAGTCTTGAGATATCTCAGAAAGAAAGATCATACAGATTCCTTTTTCTTTTTGTACAAATATTTCTCAGTCCTGATTTTTCTAAAAAAATGGGCTAGAAAGAGAAAAGGATGAAATGATGCAGAGGTAGATGGGAGTGTTGGTGAACTTGGGTGACGCAAACATAAATGATCAAAGGGCATGCCTATAAAGACCATGGGATGGGAACATAATTGAACAGCAGTCCACATAAACGGCAGAGTCATTCAAGTAGCAAGTTTGAAAAAACCAGTCATTAAGTGGATTCCATCTAGGAAAATTTACAACCAAGTATTTGGGATTATGCTTTGTTGAGTTAAACATTAAGGATGCAGCTCTGCAATTCTAAGAACTGAACCTCAACCCATTATTAATCCTATCAAACCCGTGAAACTCAAGATAAACAAGCTCACAACCCAAATCTGATGTTCCTTAAGCCTCTAATGCAGTCAAGATTACTCAACATTATAGAGGTAAGATTTGCTTATGATTAGATTTTGTTGGGCATTAGCAATCATGTGAAAACCTACTAACCAAATAAAGAGGCCTTTTACCCACACTATACGGGGGAGAAAATAGGGAGAAAATTTTGATTCAAACTCAATTGCCAATTCCCAATCCTAAAAAAGTAGACGACTTCCCTGTGTCCCACACACAGGGTTGGGTTGTTAAAGGTGATAACAGCTGAGGCTGGTCACAATTCTCAAATCCCTATTCTCTACCTTCCTTGGATCGATCACCCATCCAGTGTGATTACAACTACTGAACAAGCTTTGTCATGCCATTTGGTGCCTTTTTCTTTTAATATTCTGGTAGCTGTTAGTCATCATGTATGACACCATCTTATATTTTATATTTTGCCAAAAATAATAAAATAATACACCTGGTTACATAATCTCAAAAGATCAACCCACATTAACAAATTTAATAAATTTATCTATTACTAAAGTTAAAATCAATTTGTTGCCTTTTTATTTTTTATTTCTTTTGGTGGGTGGTAGGGAAATCAATTTGTCGTCTATAGTTGGCTCTAAAAGATATTTTAATTAAGAAATTAAAATTTAATTTATTGAAAAAAAGAAAAAGTGTGTCTTCCCTATAATGAACCCTATAAATCATATTTATTATTTTAAATAAAAAAAAAAAAAAAAAAAAAGAGGGAAATTTGATCGACAATGGAATAAGGAGCCAAGTTTTCTTGTAACTCTGCAATTAATCATGGAGGAATAAAATTCTCTTTTTTTTTTTTTTTTTAATCTGTTTCATTGCTTCTGAGATTATGAAAACGAAAGAGAAGCTTAAAAAAGGAACAAATTAAAGGGAGAAAAAAAAAAAAAAAATTCCCCCGTCCATGTTATTATCTTCAACTGACAAGAAACAAGAAGAAAACCCTAACCTTCAAGTTTTATTATCTTCCTCCTTATCTCCCGATGTAGAAGGCGGTATGTTTTCTTGATGATGATTGACCTTAGAAAACCCTAACCCACGGTACCCGCCCTTTCCGCTCCTTGAGACAGCCGTTAACGGCGGCGTCACGTTCTTCACCGGCGATGACTCTACGAACGCCGCCGACGACATCTCCATCTGTGCAACCCTCACCGCTCCGAGCAACCTCTCCGGCAACTCCTCTTCCGTCTGCGCTTCAACTAGAAACCCCATATCGATCGTAACGGCCGTTACATACCCTAACGCCAAATGCAAGATCGCATTCGCAAGGGCCGAACTCCCGATATCCACATCGATCTCTAGATAATTCTGTCCTCTGTAGTAGTTACAAGTTAAAGCTTTACCTAACAAACAAGCCGCGTAGTTTCCCACAGCCGCTTTGACGATCCAAGGGCCTTTCACGATTCGATTGACGATCTTGAATCGCTGATTCCGGAACGCGTCGTCTCCGTGGATAAATCGGTAGAAGAGCGAGCCGACAGGGATCGGTTCCTCCGTCGCGAAGTAAAACACCGCGCTGTGATTCTCGCGACCAGGAACTTGGAGATTCACGGCAAATATGAAGGTCTTGAGCGACTTACCGAGCGACTGAGATTTCCTGAGCGCGTTGGCGATTCGGTTATCGGATCTGGCGAGTACGTTATCGAGTTTCGTCGGTGAACGGAGCCAGTCGACTCCGGCGGGTTTCAGTAGCCAATCGACGGACGGGCATTTCTGCTTCTTGGAGAGGAAATTCTTGCTGCGGAGCATAAAAAGATTCCCCGGGGGAGAAGCCCAGCCGTTGGTTCCCGTCTGTAGGTCCACGTGTTTGAAAGAGCCACCGTTGATCGCTTCGTCTCTCCAGTCCCCGCCGTCTTCCCCGGATTTTGAACATATCCCAGCGGATTCTTCGCCGGAGCTCCGATGCTTCTGCTTCGTTGGACACATTCTCTCTCGCTCTCGCTCTGGCTCTGTCTCGAAGCTCTCCTACTTACTATAAAACAACAGTATCTACAAGGGAACCCCCAGCTAGCTGCCCTTGTCTTCCGGAGAAACCACGAGATTGCGAGACTTTTCATTAAAATTACCAAAATAGCCTTTATTTAATATTTTGTTTTTTATATTAATTATGAGCTGGCAGATCTTGCTTCGCTGATTATAAAAGTGATTGTGGGGTCAATCAGTAAAGCATAGGGAAGCATAATAATCGTAATTTTGTTGGAATGTATGGGCTATTTAGTAACTTAAAAAGTCACAGAACCAAAGACGGAAACTTTGGAGATGGTGTTTTGACTCTATTGATTTTGATGATTCAGAAAAAGACACGTGGGGGAATACATGGCCGGAAACGACTTGGATTCTAATATGAGCTGTAGCTTGTCTTTATGCTCCATTTGTTTTCCAAATTTGCATATTACCTCCTCTATATATATATATATATATATATATATATATATTAACAAAAACCTCCATCATGTTGCATTTTTATGAGTGCAGATCCTCTCTTGATGGTTAAATTTCTGCTAAAGTTTTGCCAATTTGGTGGCTAACACGTGCTGAAAAAATCACAAGTGAAAAAGTAAAATTGGGGTTTTAAATTTTCTAACCATCTACAAGTTCAGCAGGATCTTGATCTAGATCCTACGATCTTGAATCGTCCAAACGATCTAACTCACCCCCAAAATCATAAGAGTACAAGATCTCCGTAGGATCCTGCTCAGGATCATGGGATCACGTAAGATCTCAATCTTGAACAAATTTTCTTCACATCCATTTTCATGTCCTTGTTTAAGCTTATTTTTCCATCATTAAACTTTTGAATACCCTTAATCTTATTGTCATACTAAGAAAATCCTTAATAGAAAACATCACCAAAAAAAAATGTTTTATAACACATAAAGGTATCTAATTTATATATGATTTTGATAATTAAATTCACCTTTAAAAGACTTTCTTAATGTAAGGTTGGAAAAATAAATGAAACCATGATAAAAACCTTTCTAAAAAATTAAAATTAATAGAAAAATAATAAATTTATTAACTAACCGAAAGTGACAAACCAGCAAAGGTGAAGTAATATACTTCTCAACTGAAAGCACAACACATTCCTTTGTCTTTAGCCCAATGCAATAGAGAGAGAGAAAGAGATAAAAGAAGAATATATATATATATATATATATATGTTAGAAAATTTAGGAGATTGCAGAAATCTCTTAGTGCAACAAGGTTCAGACGATTAAGTCTCCAAAATACAATCAAATTGTAATTTCTTCTTATATATTGTTTGCATTTGTAGTGTACAATTAACATCACTTTCTCATAATGCTCAAAAAGAATGAGAAAAGTCCCAAATAACATTTTTGTTCACAAAATACGATACCCACAAAACAATGTTTCCCTCAAGAACTCATCAACCTCATATGACATATATATATATATATATATATATATATATCAAACATTTGTAATTATTACAATTAAATTCGTTCAAACACCTAAAATGGTTTACTAATAAAATAATATTAAAAGAATTTGAATATAATTATTTCGAAATGCATATAACAATTTATTCATAAAAATTATAATAAAAGTTTTGAATAGACAAATGCTTGTAACAGTCCACTCATTAGTATAATAATAAAACTATTGAATGACCAAAACGCATACAATGGATTTATCATCAATAAAATATTATTTAATATATTTATTTATTATTTTGAAATCATTAAAATACTAA